>CM073771.1:97173309-97383826 GCA_037158775.1 Hetaerina titia | reverse complement strand
CCTAATATTATCTGAAAATTATATATATATATATAATATATATATACATATGCGGGTCGCGGTGGTCTAGTGGGTAGAGCGTTGGACTGACTGGAGGGTCCCGGGTTCGATTCCCGGGCAAGGCACTTTGGGCACCTGCAGCTCCACCCAAGCTAGTTGATTTTTCGGGTACCAGATCTTCCTCGGAAACCATAACCGGCACAGGGAAAGGAACTGGCCCCCTACCCTGATGTGTGAATATTCACACGCCGTCGGGCTTGGTCCATGGGTGAGTTCTACCATCACTTACCAAACCGACTATACTACCTACCAACTACCTACCTACCAACTATATATATATATACACATAAGGTTTAGATGGAATCACCAGGCCAAACTTTGAGCAGTGGGAAAGAAAAGATGCAGGGTTCGACTCATTCCCAGATGGCGAGCGTTAAACTCCCTTTTCGTGGTTTCCACTGTTTCATGGCGATGTGAATTGTGGGCGCCACCCAGTGTACAAGTCCGATCACCAAAGGCGCTGGGGTGGTACCAACTTGGCGCTCCCTGAGAGGAGCAGGAAGAAAGGGGCCAATACAAGCCCACCTCCTTTCTCCCCGTATCTCGGGAAACAAGAGGCGACGGCAGACGAGGATCCATTGTCGTGGCCAATTAGGGGCGCCGTTGCGGAGACGTGGGGACGGGAAACGAGGTGGTGACACCCTCATGGCCCTTGAGGCCATGGCCAAAATCGCGATTCACCCTCCCACCCCTCCCTGCCCTGTTCCTCTCTTGCGAGATCAAGTTCCAAAAATTGATGGGATTGGGCCGGGGTGGAGGAATCACTCCTACGCGCAGCCGCTCCCTCCTGCCCTCTCGTCCCCTTCTCACTCCCGCAACCACCTAATTCCACCACCGTGGATACACTCGCGCTAAAACTTGCGCGCGCGAAGAATGACAGTATTTCCGCACTGTTCCCTGCCTGGTTGCGGTCCCCAAGCCCCTAACCAAGCGCGCGTTCATCCCTTCTTCGCCTCGTTCTGATTAGCGCGCGGCAAAGGAGCACAGGTGAACCTGCTGAACCACGGCCGAAACCGATGGAATTGGCTTCTGCTTTTCGGAATTGTTTCAAAATTGACACTCTCCGTCTTCCAAAAATATTCCAATTGCTCAGAAATGCACAAATAATGATGGAAAGCAATCGCATACGCCTACTTTGAATGCATCCACCCTGATATATTTTGTGCTGACTCATTTCAAAGTAATAGATTTCGTAATTTCAATTGCCTGCATGCCGTACACACCAGTTAATGCACACGGCTACCTCTCTTTGCCGAAAAATGTAGGCGTTCAAATGACTTGTTGGCTTTTTTAAATCATGAAACTGTTCATTTAGATATTGTCAAGAAACTGAAAAAGAATTTTTAATTTGTCTATTAAATTGTTTCAATCAGACTGAAAATACTTAATTTTTTTGCCGTTTTGATGGAACTTCAGATGAAAATATGCATATTTTTGCTTCTCATTACGTTGGCTAAATATTGGCGATGTGATATTTCACCGATTACATCAGTTAAATAAATATCCAATAGCAATTTTCTGACGATTTCGTTTAATAATTTGACAACATCCGCGATTGTGATTATTTTCCCCCATGTAAATCATGGGAGAAGGAAAAAGTATTTTACATTGACCAATATATGGGGTGCGAGGTTTAATTTCATGGGTGAACATTGCACTCACATGATGAAGCCGGTAGAACTGCAATTAAAATTCTTCGAGAAACCTGGGAAGATGCAGTTCATCGTTTACCAAAGAACTTAGCCGGGCCTGAATAAATGGCGATCCTGTCTTCAAACAACCCTACCGTTACACATGCTGCTTAAGGAAGTAACTCTGGGAACTCAAGTTTACTGACATTGGAGGTTTTGCTTGAGGCAGAAAAAATGTCTGGTACTGCGCACATCATATCGATAAAGAAAGAGCCTTTCCGATAATGTTAAAGCAGTTTTCTGTTAATCGGTCACAAACTATTTTTTCGTGCATTATAGGCGAGAGCTTCGAAAAATCTCGAATTAAAATACTACTCGTTTTAATGGCGCATTTCTACGCTGTACAACATGTATTAAGGTAACATGTGACTTTATGGGACTCGTAAATTCAGAATACACGAATATCAAGAGACGATTACGGTAAAAATGGAACGCAGAAGGCAAGGTTTAAAGAGTGAATATTAAAATGCGGAAGAGGCAAACGAGTTGGCTTATTGAGCGGAATAACGGAGGTAAACGTAATGAGGACGTAAGTAAATACTGTACAAAAGAAGGTTCTTTCGAAGCTCACAAGTTCTGCAGTGGTTATTTATGCAGCAAAACAGTATTTACGATCCGTCCAAAGGGTAACTTTAATCATTAGAGCAAGCAATATTTATTATAAGGTGTAGGGAGGATAAAATTCAAATGATCTTACTTCACACGCTCCTGTGAAGTTTTGGATTAGAAAATCGAATTAATGCACTCCTTGCGTCACCTCGTCTGCGTCAAAGGAGACAGGTTATATCCAGAAAACGACCTTCCTCCCACATCTCAATAGCGACGAAAAGCCAAACACGAGGGCAGACGGAATCTTCAATGCGGAGCGAGAAGCCTGGAATGAGGGTAAGTGTTTGCGCGCCGCTATATGCTTATGAAATTTCATGCGCTGAGTAGATGTGGGTTAACACCAGAGGTGTGCAAAGCTGATCAATGCTTCCCCGCTCATTTCCTCCGTTCCCCTCGCCGGAATTCACTCAACTTGCATTCTACACCCCGTCCACTTTTATCTGCCGTGAGCCAAGCTTCCATTGGAATCAAGCGAGCAACAGAAAAGTCTCTCGGGCCTTGTGCATTAGGGCAAATTAATAAATATTTTGAATTCTATATCAGATCCTGCGATACATCACATGAGCGTGTTGAATGGACACCGACAAGATTGCTGACCCTAAATGGTTTAATTTAATATCCTTTGGGTACAAATGTTGGCCGAATGCATGCCTCAATTTAAGAGAAACTTAATTATTTTAAGTCTTGATAAATTTTTCTTCATACTTGTGTGTAATTGATCTGTGAATACTTCTCCTGAGCATCTTCTGGGACGGCTTGTATCTCATTATTTTCACATTAATGTCCGTTTTCTGAAAGGTTTTTCCAATCCATTCTTTCATTCGGACTGTTCTCATCCCAGAAATTTTTCTTCTGTATGCCTCCTCGTTTCTCAATTTTTTATTCCATCATTACCTAAACATTCGCTTTTGGGGTAGTGGAAAGACTCATTACGGGTCAATAATATTGTTAAATATGAACCATTATGAGGATTGATTGCAGAAAATATTGCCTATAAAGTCTTTGCGACCAAACATATGCTGCTTACGTCACATTCTCCTCATCAGTTTCACGTGCGCATGAATAAATTTCTATGAGTCAAATGACTCGTAAATGTTATTATCGGAATCGAATTGAAAATAAACATTTTAAGTGATTCCAATTTTTGCATTTTATTCCCTTAGATGATGAGTTATTTTTTAAAGTTTCTAAGTAGTAGCTCTTTTTGAGGAACATATCCTTAAATCTGCAAGCTATGTATAAAACCTAACAGTGCAGACTTTTTTGAAAATGTAAATTTTCTCATCAACAGTCACGTGCTAAGGTTGCAAGTTTTGTTGGTCCAATATCTTATTTGCAAAGAATCATCGACACAAATGCCTGGGCACTTGAACTCGAGCTAGAAAACTTGAGGGAATTCCTGTTCTCTCATAAATAAGATGACGGCACAAATGGAATATTTCAAGAAAAGAACCTTAGATTGAGCCTAGAAAAGACTTCACTTATCTTAAAAGAGCATTTTCGAAAGAGTAAGATTTAATTTCACCATAAAAGTACGAAATAATTCGAAATACGAGTAATAACAGATATGGAGTTTCAACTGAAATTCAACTTAAGAACTATATTTCCTTATTTTGTCCATTTTATTGCATATTTAGTTCTAACATCCATTTTGAATGTGAAATATAGATGATTTTATCGATATTTGTGCTAGGTATCCATGGCTAGGTAATTGCTACTTACTACTTATGTAGATGCCATAAGATATGAAACATTAATAGAGCACTCTATCTTGAAACCAAAATTTTGTCATGGGAGGCTTTCGCATGAAATATAAAGTCACGATTTCGCATCGAAATTTTACTTCGGAGGACAATTATTATCTCAGTGTAATCTCTTATTACTCTGTTCATAATTTCGTCATCCCTTGGCGATCATTTAATGCATAATTCACTTTTTAAATTTAAGAAAAGTTTTCTTCCAACAAAGTTTCATATTAGTTTGCCAATACACGTATTTTTTGTTTTCTTTACAATTTTGCATAAGGCACCTGTCAACACCTTCCGATTATTTGTAACAGTTTCCCTCACACACACATATGTGTGTGTGTATATATATATATATATATATATATATATATATATATATATATATATATATATATATATATATATATATATTTATTTATTTATTTATGTACATGTTGAGAAGCAGAGGTGAAAACAGACGAACCTCCGGCCTCATACTACCCATCCCGGATTCCCATCCGCTATCCGCATTCATGTAGCCTGAGACAGGCACAAGTTCCGAATAAGCTGTCTATATGCATGAGTGGATAAGCATACACACATTCAGACAATATTAGGTATTCTTTACTATATTACTGTTATAGAAGGAAGCGTGACTATACCTTTCTGATCTTCTCTTAGGTAAGCATTGGCTTTTCCTCCATAATTTTCTTAATGATACAAATAATTCTTTTTCGTCATTGTAAATCAATCCTATTTCTAAGTTCTTAAGTCCTCAAAGTAACGTAACCCGTACAGAGATTTGAATTCATTACTGTAATAACGTAATATGTTAGGCTAAATAATATTGCCATTAAGAACTTAATGAGTAAACATTTCGAAGAGACCAACTGAGGAATCGAAGCGACGCTACAAGCAAATTGGAAATAATGTTCTTTTAATTTATGATTTCCAATATGGATATCCTCAAATACGGAAATATGAGCCATTTTGACGGGACCTGTCGGTCCCGTATTCAAATTTCGAGTAATGTATTCGGAAAATTACATCTGAAAATACCCAATCTGTGCGATTTTCCGCGCGTCAAGACTTTGGCGGTAAACATAGATTCAACTGGAAAACGAACTGGACCACCTTGTTAACCTCAAAAAATGGATTTAATATGCCAAAAATTGATTTCAAAGTAGCTCTAATCAATGCCGTCAAATCACAAGTTTGTATTTGGCAATAACTACTGCAGGAGATGATATTTTTATAACATTATAAATTTTTAAAAAAACTCAGTTTTGAAATATTATAAAAGGATATTTGATCAAATCGTATGAAATTACCAAATATTATTTATTGGGTTCATTTATATCTATGCCTAAACATTTTGTCATAGAAGCGGAATTATTATGAGAAATTGCTGAACGTTTTTTTCCGTAGGTTTAAGGCAGGGTTTTGAGAGGCCATGGAACTACACGAGACAGTACTCGTAGGTCCAAATACGTATTTTACTAATTTATTGAGTTTATTTTAATTTCTATTAACTTTCATCAACATAGAATTATTAAGAAAAATTTGTTTAGGTGTTAGGATGAGGGAATTGCGTCTTAGCATTAGAGAGATCAATAAGGTTGTTTGAAATACAATTCTAAACCCCACATATTTCAATAGACTCCTGTCATCCTTTTTTTCCAATTCAAAACGGATACAAAAATTCACTCTAATTTCCTTGTGAGGAGTGCAACAGGCATATGAAACCATTTCCAGCCCGGAGTCCCATTCCCCAAGCGTGGGGCTTGTCCATGCCACTCGTGCTCTCCTAATGCACAAGGGAGTGATCCCTTCGCGTCCCTTCCTAGGTGCGTGATGGTAGTCCTGCAATCGGATTCCTATCCCCTTTTCGATATCCCGCCCTTATCTGCCCTTCTCTCTGCACCCGGAGCCGCCGCGCCGGCTCTCTCAGGCCCGCCTGCAACGAGATGGCTTCGCCCGATTCAATGCATGATACATGAAACTACTAACAGCAATAATCAGGGGAAATTTAAATCGAGGTAATTTATTCATGATAATGAATTGATTTACAAAGAGGAAATAATCATTTGGAAAACCTGATAATGAAGCTCATCAAAGTTATGGAGTTCGAAACAAATATTTAAGGTGTTAATTCTTCCTGTTCTACACTATATCATTGATTAACTTCAAATCTGAGGGCTCACTGGGATTTTCTCATGAAGCACTGCGACTAGTTGCAAAAGGGGTTCGTGCGATCATGGCTGACAAAGCATTACATGAGTTTTACATTGGCTATTAATCATGTTAATCATCCGATGAGATCGGGATCGGGACGCCGGGTTTCTCTCCGCCCTTCCTTTCCCACCCATCCCTAATGGCGCAAATGACCTCAGCTGTCGGTCGCCTCCTCTACAAAACTACTATAAAATAATCCGAACATTGCAATGTAAATAAAACTAAAATGAAGAAGAAGCTACGTTAGTGACAACGTCTGCACCAGTCGGGATACAGTTACGGTCACCATGGGCTGCTTCAAAAATACAGATGTTTTAAATAACTTTTCAGTAAGTCGAATCGGAAAACGCCTCTTTCACCAAATATCTTTCTTCCGGCATGATAACCATTCAAAAGTGTAGTTAACATCGATATTTATTGATAAAAAAATATTTCAATTTACCGGAAAATGAGAAATATAGTATAACACGAGCGTGATGAACAAGTACTCCTGGGCAACACGCAGGACTTATCATCTGTCTTTACATGATATTTACTTAAGGGATTTCCGTGGAAATTCATTGTTCACGTTTTTTCTTCATTAAAGGGAACGCTTGATCAGCATTTTTGGAAGAAAGGATTTCCAAAGATTTTTTAAAACGAAAATAATTGAAATATATTCATAATATTGTTATACAGTGCAATTTAATTAAATAAAAAAGAGAGTCATTTTTATTTTATTGGTGGGTTAACCTAGTTAACCTAGAGAATGCAAAAGCTCAGTATTTGAACAGCGAAACATGAATGTGCTTTAATAAAAAATTATGAATAATATTTAACAACACTAGATTATTTACCTTTTGATTACCAAAGAATTTAGAACCGCATGGAGTTATTCTAAAAATTAAAATTTAATATATAACCGGAATACGTGAATAATACAACTTGAGGGTGAATATGTCACTATAAATTCGACAAAATGCACAAAAAACTTTTTAAATTTAAATAACTATATTTAATGGCATAAATTGGAAACATTTCAGAATAAAGAGACATTATACTCTTGTCTTTTTGTCAAATTAGAAATATAAAAACGCCATTTCTCTGTTTAAAATCTAAAATGTATTAAGTACACTAAAACGGAGACAAGAATAACTCTTTATCGGAATAAAGAATTCTGAAAAAGCAGCGACAAAAAAAGACTCTTCCCTAAGCAGTAGGAAAGATTACACCATATTCTTGACATCCGCAGTTGGGAAGGCTAAAGCCGGCGTTGGGCATTGACATCGGCAAACATATTTAGTCGACTTCAAGCGACCTTAAGACTAATTGAAATACTACCCCCAATCTGGTCCTTGATTTTTGTACCGCAATAGAATTCTCGACGTCATTGTAGCGGTTGCAGCTTCAAACGAATGTTTGGGATTTGTGATGAAAACAAAAATTCAGTTAAACACAAATCAATATGAATTAATTTGAAAAAACACGTAATATATCAACAAATATTTATTTCTTATTTCATTTTCACTCTATTTATTAATTGCATTCCTCAAATTATTTTTCTGGAAGTTTGATTCCACCGTCAATCCTCGTGTTTCCCAGTTCGTTTTTAAGCTGAATTGTTGAAGGCAAAATATTTCCATTTGAATTGTGTGCATTCCACAGAAATTGTTTCGTTGTGATGATTAATATCATCCAAACCCTTTGTTCCAAATGTGAGAGACCTCTTACTAAATTTTATTTAGTAAAATGATATATGTTCCACCGTGCATAACGAGTACAATCTCTGGTCATACCTTAGGATAAAAAAATCTTAATTTCTTACTCTTTTTTCTAATATGAAATATGTTTGTTGAAAGATACACGGCAATTAAAGATGTTGAACTACTTAAACTAAACTCTTTGTGGTAAATTCTATCCTTAGAAATATGTAAACTATGATAATTGCATCAAAGCTTATTTATTTTTAATAGTAGTCAGATACAAAAAGTAGTTGATAGTTCCGTAGAGCTATTATCGTTTAGTGGCAAAAATACGGGAACTATGATACGAATTGTTGCCACACCCATCTAATTCCCCTGATTTGGCTCCATCAGATTTTCATCTCTTCCCAAAGCTCAAAATATTCCTCAGTGGACGGATATTCTCTTCAAACAAAGAACTAACAGCCAAATTAGACGGGTATTTTGCAGGTCGGAAGAAATCATATTTTCAGGATGGGGTCAAGGCATTGGAACAACGTTGGACCAAGTGCATTGATGTACAGGGAAACTACATTGAAAAATTTAAAAAAAAACATAGTTGTGGTAAGCCGTTTAGTTCTATTCCATACCAAGAACTTTTAAAATTACCCTCGTACAACTCATTCTTTTCATATTTAAAAATGGACCACGGCTAGAAATATGATGCCTGTAAAAAGTTATTTATGGTCTGGGACATTACCATCAGTAAAATGTATGGTCTGGTGAGCGAAGGGAATGTTAACTCTTCCTTCACGCTGTGACACCAAGTCCAAGACGTCCGATCGTATAAGACAGACCAACTTTCATGAGCGCCGAGGGAAATCAACGTGGCACTGCATCGTTTTTCACCTCAAACGTGTGCCTGCGTGAACCTAGGTAGATGTCATGAAAGCCTGTTGTCTGATTTACACACTAGGGACATTTGAACTCACAGTCTTCTTAGAATACCCCGCAGATACAACTCTCAACGACACACAAAGTGCCAGCGAAAGATAGAAACGACCATATTTTCGCCAACGATTAGAAAAAATCGTGATGGTGAATTTTATCAATGTTCCTGGAGACATGGGAACGAGAGAGGCAGGAGTACTCCTAGCGCAGTTATTAGAAGAAACCTTCGAGTGACCCCGTTAGAAACCTTCGCAGACGAAAAGATTTAAAAAATATTTAAATTCGAAAAAATACAACTGAATAAAGGGGAATCCGTGGCGTTACTGTTAGCTTGGGAAATTCCGTGGGAAACTGTGACAAGGAGTGTGAAAGTTAGAATAATGGCGACCCCATATATTTCCTACTTAAGAGGTAAAATCCAAGCCGTGAGATTTTCTGGATAGGAAAACTTCGTGGGAAACCGCAAGTGGCTGAGGGGGAGGGAAGGCATCCCTCTCGGCCCTGAGTGTGTGACTATCACACGCTCCAGAGCTTGCTCCGAGGGGAGCTCGATTCTCACCTTCAAAAACCTACCCTCGGGTTGCTTATTTTGCCGCATGAGCGAGCAACCCGAGAAGGAACAGCTGAACAGGGACCGTGTTCTCATAATGTAGAATAAACGCTAAATGCATCCTGGTTTATAGAACTATTTAACTATGTCTGCCCAATCACAGGCATACATTGCCCAAAGCGTGCGACTCTATACAGGTAATAAATATTAATAATGATTCCAAAATCGTAAAGATAATGATGACGAGCACGATTTTGGTCCTTTGATGCACACATACATTTCTGGTTTAATTACTCCACATTTTGGATGAAAAGACTCAATTTATTTGTACCTTTTACTTTTATGTAGCACTCTGTATGGAATTATGTTATGACTTATACATATGTTATGAACGATAAGGCCGAATTCCGCGAAATGAAAAGAATAATTGTACAGTTTCAATTTCATGAAGGATGGTAAAAATCTTTAAGCGGCTGCGACTTCGTCCAACGTCATCTTTTTTCAAGCGCAAGGACTCTCGTCATTAGTTTCCCAACTCTTTCGAATTGTATTCCCCATTGAAAGAACATCGCCACCTAGAAAAAATCTTGTAAGTTCTGTCGATTAAACTTCATATAAATGCCAATCGATGAACATTCGAGGTGTTAAAATCCCACTCTCCACCCTGCTGCTATTCTGCAAACACAATGGACGAGTCTTTCGCCATTAATCCCAAATTGATTTCCATTTAATGAAATAGGGGCGCGAATGATTCCGACGGAGTCTTCTTTCAATGACGCCTGAATAAGGCACGGTTGAGTGTCACGAGAATAGGTTACAGGCTCTCTGTAGGATAGACTGGATGTGCAGCGTCGTGATTTCCACAGAGGGAAGACATTTCGTCGCCGGCGCTGAGACGGGAGGAAGACAGGCGACGCCTAAGAAGAACTGCTCCTGGATATACAAATGAATACGTACACCCGAGCGTGCATTCCTCTGCACGGAGGAGGAGGGGAAAGGTGCGGTAGCGCGGAGGGAATATCCGCGTCTCGCCTGCGAGAAACGCGAAGTGAGCACGCTCTTTAGGAGGCGCGGGCCTTTTAAGGAGATGGTGCACTTAAGCTGTTACGGAGAAAAACAAGTTAATTGAATTGCCGCTCGGGGGAAAAATATTCCAGACTCCAGGCTTCTCATCCTCGGAAGCGCTTAGCATTCGTTTGGCCGATTAAATTCGTTGGAGCGAGAGAGGCGAGGAGATACGCACACTCCCGAAGGATGAATGACTACGCGTGCGCCGAGGGCTGTTCTGCTTACCTCCTTACCCCCCACCTCGTACTTCAAGGGTCCTCGGGGCAAGGATCGGGCAGAGGATCCTTCGGGAGACGCCGGAACGGAAATCCAGAGGCGCATCGCTGCCCCTGGTAATAGGTGTCACCCTCCATTGAGGGAGGGAAGATGGCGGGCGCGACGCCGCGGCGAGGAATAAATCTTTCCTTACTCTCATCCGCCACTCAAGGCGCCCCCGGCAACTCGTTTATTTTTTTACCGGGTGGGCTTTTCGCATTTGCTTTTGCATGCAAATCAAAATCCGAATTTCAGGCTTTACCCACTTACCAGATTTTAGAATCTTCATAGCCAAATGTCTAGTCCACGAAATTGACCTTTTGAAGAACATCTATAAGAACTAATGCTTGTGATTCAAAATAAAAATAATCTTATCTATCATTATTATTATTAGTTATATTCTAATTAGAGGGAGGTTTATGATGAACCCAGGGGCACCTGAATAAAATAGTTAATAATAATAATAATAGAATTATGTCCCTACTGATTTCAGGACTCTTTAACATATTTCTGTTTACTATGGCCGCTTTCATCATCCAACTCCAATCTTCTTTGACTCTAGATATTTTCTACGTCCATTCATACCGTCCCATATAACTGCTCTTTTTCTCCCCCCTCCTTGCTTACAATGCATTCTTTCCTCAATGTCAGCCCTCCCTCAAGATCTTCTGCATCCACTCATCCTCCCTTTTCCGAATTTATCCCTACTACCATAAGTTTGCCTAAAACTGTCAGCTTCCAGTTAATAACATTTTTTTATGTTTTACTCGTAGGTAGACGAAAGGTGGTCCGAAAACTTCAATGGGACGGATGCAAAGAATCCTTCTCCCCATTCTCAACTTTGTAGGACGACCATTTCTGATAATGCCGTCACATAAAAACACCAACAAAGGAAGGCAAACGGAAACTATCTCAATTTATATCAAAATAATTTAAATGGATGGAAACAAAAATATGAATATTTTTGTAACAGTTCAAATATTTAAAATGTAAAGGAAATGCATTCGTCCTCATTTCTAAATGGCTGAAATAGTTTCAGCGATCATTATTATTGTAGACCTGTATTCTTCAACATGTTTTTTTTCCAAATCTGAAAAAAATTCGCCAAGCGGGCTTTAATTGCAAGCAATATGGAAGGTATTCATTGAACATTAATAGTATGCATTCATGCACTTTTGATAAGTCTACAGAAAATATTTATGTTAAGATGCGAAAAAAATGTCACCCAAAAAAGTTGTATACATACATATGTAAATTCCAAATTTAAACTAGAGCCAAAATATGTTACTTATCCCATCCTGCAAATATCTGAAAATCATTGGATTTCCTAGAAAGCAAAGACAATGTCATGTATGTTTGTTTTCAAGATGCCACAGGCTAAAACAACTTTGACACTGTGGTCTAAACCTATTTTTAAATCGTTCACAATGAATTACGACAAATTAGCATAATATTTTGATCCCATCTTGATATTTATTCTTGTTACACATTTTTAAGAAATTCACCCCTGAACGAACGGAAAAATCCCTTCAATTATTCTAACGACAGTTATTCACAGACTGTCTATAATTTATTGATAGTTAAGTAGCTTGTAATTATTTTATCGGTGGTAAACAATTTGATTACCTATTGTGTTGTCAGGCGCGATAAGGCTTTTAAAAATATTTCGCAATCTTTTGTGATTGATCATTTTCTGAAGAATCAAAATTAACCACAGGATATTAAAGCAAAGAGAGGTAACGTCACGTATTTCTAATAAAACCATTCTCGTTTTAATTTGCTTGAAGTCATATCAAACCAACCAATCGGCGTGATATTTAAAAACGCACAGTTCCTTAGCTAAACGAAATACGGGGGCAGAAAACGAATCTGAAGTCTGAATGACAAGGACATGCGTAATGAAACTTTAAAAATTACCCCTAAAACGTACTCTTGAGGAAAATACATGCAACCACTATCGGAAACTGTGCCTTACCACTTACAAGTTCACATGATTTTTATTAGCTTCTATTTTTATATGGGAATAATTGCCGTTTTTGGCAAAATCAAAGGTTTTAAGATAAATTAATAAAAAAAGTCAAAGCATCATTTCAAAGGTCTCTTGAATTCAAAGCGTTTCCTAAATGCCGCTCCAAGTTACACAATTGGAGAATCATTCGGTAACGAAGGAATCAATACATTCATTATTTATCATAGAGAGACAGCAGGAAATTGTAATCCCACCAAACTCCCACACCTGCTCTTGGGCGTTTCCACTAGTCTCTAATGTGTTCTCTTTTTATGGGCCTCGTACATCCATCCATTTCTTAAACGTCTGCATTCAGCTCCCTTTAATGACACTCAATTCAATTGATGAAGCGAGGAGTCTATAATCCGAGAAAATATGTCCTGAATACATACGTTATTGGCAATGATATTCATCTGAGAAGGTACTGCGCTACGAAGAGTGCCTCGAAGCCAAGCTAATATTCTTTTCACGTGGATGACGATTCTATACATTCATATCACGAGGATTGAAAAATTAAGTTGACTTATTCAATAAAATTCACGAGCATTTGAAAATCACATTGAAATCTCACCGAATAAAAAGAAATTATCTTTAAGTGACACAGCTGCAATGCTGGTGTCAAGGGAAAATCTATTTCAGTATGAAAATGGCGGAGAGGTCTAATCAGAAACGCGTCTGCTACACATTTCGTCCAGTTAACTCAAAATGACGAAAGGCCTACACACGCACGTGACACCATGCGTGAAGACGAGAGGTGCTTCGCACGCTAGATTAACTACAAGTGCACTTTGACAGGCTACCATAGAAGGAAGGCAGAAGAGCATACTGTCCAGTTTAACTATTCACAGCAAATATGAATACAATGTTGCTATAACTATTGGCATCCAATAATATTTTGATACCGAATCTTTCCATATACCTTTACACAAGAGAATATATCTACGAAACGATTTAAAAATATTTCATTCCATTTAGTTCAACTACAATAAGTACAACCGAATTCTTTTGAGTTATTTTACGTCAATAAGGGAGTAACTTGTTAAGTTTCTGCAAAGAGTTCTTTAAAAAACATTGCTACCCGCTACACAAATAGATCTGGGTCACCAGAATAAGCGATAGTAATCAATTAACGAAATCTTAGTCCGATCCTCCATTGCTCTTAATTCTACTGCTTCTGATCATCGACTCGTTCGAAGTCGAAGCTGGAAGTTTGCTGGATGATAGGCAGTGGAGGGGTGTCGGGGCGGGGTGATGGAGTAGTTCGAGGATTGGACGGACGGGGGCAAGAGGAGCAAAGAAATCTCTCACATATTAAGGCATTTTTGGGGACGGAGCAGGCCATCTATGGGAAAGGAGAGCGGGGCGAGGTGGAAAGGAGAGGGAATGGATGCAGGGGGACCGGAGGTGAGAACGATCGAAAAAATTGGGACATTTACGTAGCATAGATCGAAGGGGAGGGAATTATGTTCGCAAGTGTCGCTGCGTGAAGAAACTAAGTTCTCAGCAAAAACAGAAAACTGGCGTTCGCGTCGACAGAATCATCAATTCCAAGTACGAGTGCTCGCCGTTTACGTACATCAAAAAGATTAATAGCGATAGATGACGTTCCTATGGGATCATGTACAAAATATTTCATCCTCTTCGAAAATAGCATAGCACGGAGCAGTGCTTAAAACCTGTATCAGGTAAATAGCATGAAAAATATGACACTGTTGCCCAGAGACAAGGGCCGTTTCATACGGAGACCGGATGCATGGGGTAAGTAAGAATGAAGAAAACTATGGGACAAACACGCAGACATAATTACAGCAGGATGTTAGACGGAAGACCTAATAGGGCGCACAATTGATTTAGTATCACATTGAGAAGTGTAGAGGGCTGTAGCTAGACAGTCATTTGATTGAAATACAGATGAGCATCTATTACTGATTAGGTACTTTAGACAAGTTGAGTGACCGGATGTAGAGCATTTGCCTGAGAACCAGAGAACCTCGGGTTTATAACAGGCTAATTATTATCAAAGAACACTTAAAAACGCAAGTTCTTTAGGTTAATCAGAACTCTGTGGAAAAATATACCCGGCGTACGCAAAAAACTTTTCAAATCTGAGCAATTTCGTGAATTCAACTGTAAATAGAATTGCAAAATTGTTCAATAAGGTAGTTCTGAAGATTAAGTAGGATAGTATGTTTTGAGGAATTGGATGCCTTTTTTGTACAAATTGAGTAATTTCAGGGTTTATGTGGCGGAATTCAAACATAATACTCGTCAAGAACGGATGGTAGCAATTTTTCACTAGATAAGTTTTATTGTACGACCGGGTTTCGATATATTACATTACCTGAAGATGACATGATGCATCGAAACCAGGTCGTACAATAAACATTATTTAGTGGAAAACTGCTACTATCCGTTTTTTATTATTATTGTCTTCTACTGTCTTTAAATACATATTGAACTATCGTTAACTTGCACTACAAAAGTGTTCTAATTGCGTTAATGTTAAAAAATGTATAAAAATCTTTAATGTACAAGAAATTTTGTTTCATGATAAAATATCATAAATATTAGAGGAAAAATTGGTAAATAGATTTTAATCATTAAAAAAATAAAAATATCTCTTTGTTGTCATTGTAAATATAAACCATTTGTGCTGCAGTATTATTAAAAGGAAAATCGGTTCATACGCCTTCTTTGGCCTTTTTACCCTATTTTTGCAAATGCAAATTTTATAAAACCAGAAAATAATTATTGATCACTTATGTGGAAATGATACACTTTGGTCTACAAAGAAAAGAGTATAGTTCATTCCTATCTTTGTCTTCAAGGGAAGAGGCTATTGCCATTTGACCACTTTACAGCGGCGGAGAACCGGCTGAACATTTAGTCAAACCCTAAACCTACACACAGTTTTGAAAACGTTCACACCAGACTTTTATGAATCTTGAAACTTCTCTTTTTGTTTTATAGAGGGAGACATCGAGGACCTTCTTTTGGCAACGTGTATCGTTTATTATTTTCGTGAACATTTCAGTTGCTTTCTTTCAGACCCCTCAATTATCGTTATTTGAATTCTCATAATTAACTAAAATGCCTATTTTTATTGTAGTATTTCTATAGACTCATAACCATCCTTAAGTACCCATTCTTGATACTCTATTTTTTATACGCTTACGTGATTCTCCGTGCTCACGCTCCATAATTCTTTTTTGTGCCCTGTCCACTCTCTTATTTTTCTTGACATTTTCCAAATTTTGCTTTATTCATCCCCAAAATCCATTATTTATTGGGTTTCTATTTATCAATTTTTTGCTTCAATAAATAAATATTTATATTTTTTCCTATACATCCCATTTATTGATGAATGTAAATATTATTCGTCATGTTCTTTATGTTATCTTCAACTTTGCCTTTCATTTCCATTCTTCCTGATCCAGTTCCACAAAAATAAAATAAGGTTAAATTGTTGCACTATATATATATATATATATATATATATATATATAGAGTGCAGCAATTTCACCTTATTAAGGATTTCAATTCCCATGGAACGCAATGTTAAAATAAATACATGATTTCTAAGTACAAGTGTTCAGGTCAATAACTTCCCGCGATTATTTACTTTGGAGTATCTCGGTAACCATCTTGGTTGACAATCTATCTATGTTTTGTTAGAGCATATATTCTAAGATCGGCGTTTTTTAGAAATTATTCAGAAAGAAGAACAGCGCGTTTGTGTAAAATTTTACGCGAATTTCGGATAAACGTTCTTGAAAATATGTAAATGTGACGACAGACTTTCGGGAAATAAAGGTATGAGTTTTTTACGTACAATGAGTGACACGGAAAGTTTAAAGGAGGTCGGACATCATTTGAAGGGAATCCTCGCTCTGGAAGATTTTAAACCACAACGGACGACTGCTATACTCTTTTTATTCTGAGACTGAAAGGATGCTGCATTCAAGGAATTTCTCTCAAAAATTGAAACGGTTGATCGTTATCTTTACCTAGAAATACAAAGGAAATTATGGGAGGAAATGAGGAATATACTAGAAATGCGGAAATGAAGGGATTGGATGTTTCATCACGACAACGCATCCTCTCATTCTGCCTCCCTCATTCGAGATTTCGGCACGGAATACCGCAAGAAGGCAATCTTCCAGATTTCGTAATCATCCGATCTGGCCCTTGCGGACTTTTTCCTGCTTCCTAAGGTCAAGTACCCGAAGAAAAGACAGAGAAGTGATACGAGAGAGGAGAGAAAAGAAAATTCGCTGATGTAGAGAAATAGCATCTCCGAAGAGGCGTCTTCTGGATGCTTCCAGAAATGGAAGCGGCAGTGGGAATAAAGAAAACTTGCCGAAGGGAGTACTTGTAAGGGGACAATGCTCGATAACATCTACAACTACATGATACCCTGCAAGCTTCCGGGAAGGTGTGTGCCAGGGAGTGTATCCAGACCAGATATGCAGAGTACAAGGACAGACTATGCAAACCAAGCACGAGAGACAACTGAAGGAAAACATTTTCGAAATGCAATGAACTAGTAAACAAATATAGGAATTAACAGGAATGCACCTGACACAACCACTATTTCTGGTAAAACCATACATCAAGAAGTGATATGCTTGCTGTTAAATATATCTCCGACTACTTTAAATATATGTACGCATATATGTGTATACATAGACAAAGTAACACAGTACTATCACCCATATTCATACAATAAAACTATTCTGACTACCCACTATGTATATACCCACCATATGTAGGTTGGTAGGAATGCATGTTTGAGTACTATATGTATGTGTGCGCGAAAACGACATATTAAATTTTTTTTCGGAAAAAAACATCTTAAAGCTATCCGTTATATATTATATCTCTCTAATCTTGAATGAACGATCATTTCTTCCATAGTAATTGGGCATTTCTAAAATTTGCTAAAAGTCTTCGGAATTTAGAATCGGTCTCATATTGACTTAAGATATGCAGTCTAAAAATTGAGCTTTTCGAGTAGATCCCACCTCACATCTTTCAGAAATTTATTATTATTATTATATAAGCCACGTTGAAATTAGTCGTACTGCTTTCTTCGTCATAAACTCCTTTAACACATAGCGCTGCCCAACGCTCCACGCAATCTCTCTTTCAATAAACCTGCTCCAAATACTGACTGCATATTCCACGTGCGGTCTAACTATCGAGAAGTATCACTGCTCTTTTCATTTCTCATTACATTTCCCCAATAAACTCTTGATGAATCCTAATTTTCGGTTGGATCCTCTATTTATCTGTCCAATATGTTTTCCCCATAAGAGATCATGGCAAGAGGGAGGTCTAGATATCTTATAGATTCTAAATTCGTTAGCTCACTATTATAAGTGCTGTAAGCAGTTTAGTAAGTTTCTAAACTTTTAGACTGAAATTCCGTTTCGAGCCTGTAAAAAGGTAAAATATATTTATAAAAAATAAGTCCTGAAACTTTTTGACCAGATCTCGTATGCAATATTATTTGGCACACACTTGTACAAAGACTGGTTAATATATCTTTAATTACCGACCTCCAGTTTCCAGCAGTATGGTTCATAAAATTTTCGAAAAGTTTGATGAATCATATCATGAAACAATCCACTGCACTCACTAGCTGATGTAAAACGTTCAGCTTTTTACCACCTGATGTGAAGTCACTTAATGCCAATTATTCAAGGAGGGACTCTTTAGAGCAACATGACGATTGAAACGGGAAAACTTTCGGAAGAAATAATGGAAAAAATCTCACGTCTTCATCTCACTCTTCCCTTTGCTCTTTCCTTTGTCCTATTCTGCCCTAATCCACTTCATTCAAAGAAGTGGATTAGGGCAGTACTCCTCTCCTCCCTTTCTACTCCTTCCGCCTTCGGGGCAGTACTCCTCTCGCCCCAGGCCCGAAAACTCGTCAACATTCGGACACGTCCCTCAGAAGGCTTTCTTTTCTTCAACTCTGGAAAATTGAGTCTCATAACTTTCTGCTGTAATAAGAATAAATATTGGCTATGGTTGAGGAAAGTATCGCTATCTTCGCAAACGCATTTAGTCTCTCCGATAAACATTTACTCGAGCCTAGAAAATACTCGCCATTCTGAAATGAAATACATTTTTATCTTGAAATGGGAGAAAGCCGTCGAGTTCTACGCCGACCGAGAGAACTGAAACAGTTTGCGTCAATAACTTCATCCAATAAAAATAGGAGTTTACGTGGTTTACTCAAAAAATCTTTTAGAAATGGTAGCTCGTGGATACGCTCTCTTTGTGCTATACATTCGAGTTTCTCTCCTAGAAGCAAGAGACAAAGCATGACAACTTGTAGGAAACATTTTTACGCTTCAGAATTTAAATTCATTTCTTTGTTTCCCGAGCATCGGTCATGGTTAAAACACACAAGTGGATACTGATATCAGTTTTAGAAACCCAAATGTCCAAAAAACTTAACTAGATATTCCTTCCATTGAAAAATCCGGAAATTATGAAGCGAAATACAGCACTTGTCACGCATCATATACGTTGCACAGAAAACAAGAAATGCCAATGCCAGGTTCAATGAACATTTAGCACACTATTAAAACGGACTTTTTGAAAAATCGTGCATCGCAAAACACATTCACGAAATTTCCCACCCTAGAACCCTTAAACGTTTATCCCCAGTTAAGGCGCACCCAATATTTCAAACTCGATGCCTCTTTGCGTATACACTTGCACAAGGACAAAATTATGAACAACGAATCGGTAATCTTCAATAGTTCCTTATTAAACTTAGCTCTCGAATTTAAAAGCACACAGACAACACAATTAAAATAGAAAACCCATCTCCTCCACTTCCTCTCCCCCACCCAATGAATCCGGTGCCCCGCTACCTCCCCCACCCCCTCCCACTTGAACACACTCACTTGACTACGGGTCTTACTTCGCTGCTGTTGTCTTCCCCCTTGTCAAGGGGAACAGGATAGCTTCCCACTCAGAGGGTCCAGGTTCGAATCCCGGCGGCGGCAGATATTTTTCAATAGTATCTCGATCCACACTTGAGGTGCTTGTGGAGGGCACTTTGAGTGGAATGGGACGTTAACCTGCGGACCCCTTGGCGCCTTTCGTTAGAAGTAGTCTAATGCCAACGCCGGGTTTCTCTCCACCCTTCATCCTTTCCTGACCATTCCTAATGACGCAAATGACCTCAGTTGTCGGTCGCGTCCCATAAAAACTACTATTACTGCTAAACTAATCGTTGTCAAATGTTCACTCCCGATTTTGGAAAATCAATTATTAATGTCATATTTCATAAGTTTCTGATCATTCCATCGTCTTGTAATCTGAATGTCTGCGCTCTGATTGATAAATCCAATTCATTAGCATTAGGCATACAAAAATTCTCGAGCAAAGTTCAGAACAGGGATCTGGGAGTGAAAATGAACTGTCCCGGTCAAGTTAAAGATTGCCGCGACTATGACGTCAGTCACACTAAAAAGTTTCTTAATCAAGATTCATTTGACAGGATTCGGTTAAAAGTTTGACCTTTCAAAAGAGGCTTAAAACAAAGGATTTCGGGACACGTACATTCTCCTGGCAGTGAATAATCAGATCTAAATGGCACCATCCTTTTGGATGAATGATACGAATAAATGGATTAGATTCCTTTGTCACGGTTTAATGAACGATTCATCACTCGCGGCCCTGGACCTCGCGCTCTCTCCTGAGTCTCCTTGCACAGCCACGGACTATCTCCTCTCGCCCCATTCCTTTGTAAGCAAAATGAGAGATCCACTGCAAATGGCTCAATCCATTCATCCATACACACACACACACACACTCAACGACATATCTTTAGTTGGCGTCACAAAATGTATGACGAGGGATTGTTTTAGGGAAAAGCAATCTTTCGTATTATGCCCATGGAGCCATCATGAGGTGTTCAATTGGTGCATGAGTACAAATTTATAAATTGAATTCGCTGGTGTGATTAATAACGGTTTTGGTTCTCTGGAACAATGTGGTTGGAAAACAATTAGTCCATACTGTCAGGGCTGGGCTCTCCCTGATGGCGTCTGGATGGTTTTTCATCATCTGGTTCAATGAGGTATTCGTTACGTCCTCCCCAAAAACTAATTCCTTATTGAAATGACTTTGGAAAATATCACATTATGTCTCAAGTAGCATTTTTAATACAATGAAGACTTATACCAAAAAGAAATGAGATTACACATCTGGGGTGCAAATTCATTATGATTTCATTATTCTCTCATACAATGAATCCAGATTTCTTTAAAAACATGCACAACAATGTTATGCATTACCCTATGTAAGTAATGATGTGTTATTATATTTATGAATGCGTTATGTACTATTCAATGCGCTTTTTATTTTCCCAGGAAACTGGCATTATGAGCGTGTTTTCATGAATACTTTCGAGGAGGTTCCAAATGACTCTTATTGTATTGAGCGTCGTATGCCTTATTTCCTTGGCACAAAATGAGAAATGGTATCATTGTGTAATTTCTAACTATTAACTCACAAGAGTGTGAAAACATGCCGCAAACTAAATCATTGCATTATTTGAATATTAAGTAATAAATTGTACCTGCTGATGTAAATCGGGAGTTTATATTACATATTTAATTGTGTGATAGAAATATTTGAAATTTTCTTATATCTTTTGACAATTTCACTTCCAACCAAGCTGATTTCTCATGATCATTGGGCAGATTTCAGTTTCCAATTATTCACAGTAAATAAGTATCAATTTTAAAACCTCTTTCGGGTAATGCAATGCAATAAACAAGAAGCAGAAAAGGCATTTCCTATGCGTACATTCGTATTTAAAATGTCAAGGGATGAGTTTAAACTTATTAAAACATCTCATTATTCTGTATCTTCGTTTCAATTGTGGAATTAGAGCCTTTTCTCAATTAATAAAACCTCTTTTTACTTGGTCGTGATTTATCCTTGTTACATATCCTGAAAACAATGTAAAAAAATGTGTAACTCCAAGTAAACAAGATTTGCGTGTTTTAAGAACGGCATTTTCTAGGCAGGCTTGCTGATCCTATTACTTTGTACCTGTATAATCATGCAATGTGAAAAATGGTGAGCAAAGATTAACATTTAATGTGACGAATCTTCCACAGATCGCATGTATCCCCATTTAAAAATTTTATGCAATTTAGCAAGAACTTATAATTAAGTAAATGCGTGAATAATAATGTGACTAATTTATTCATTCAATAAATACTTCCTCAGTCTGGACCTCTGCTGGCGAGTACGACGACAGAAGAGCCCTTTACACGGCAGCCAGCCGTACTGCCGAGTCTATAGATTTGGCCGACTACGCATGGCCTCATTTGCGATTGTGCCCGGGGGAAGTTTGAATCTTTGAATCCCAATTCGTTCACCCAGGTTCTCGTTCCCAATGGCAAAAATGGAGTATTCTTTAAGTAGGGGAATTGGGAGAGGTAACTGACGCTGTTCAGAAGTTAACTCGATGGGGTCACCTAGGAGTCGAAATGCGTGTTACATATTATATTAAATACAAAGATAGTGCAGATTATGTGATTATTTAGCAAAGAAATTTGCACCAAGTTAGGGAAAATGTCATGCAAAGTTCAATTGAATGTTTTATTGTTAAAATAGTAATGATAAATTGAGTTTTTAAGAAACATAACTGAACTTTGTTTCTGAACTTGGTTTCATTGAAATCCGCAAGCGGTTCCAGAATCAAATTTGGACGCTTTCGCTGGATGTGAGGAAGTTGACGAAAGGAGTGGTGCTTAAACATTTATTGTTGTATCTAATTTGGAACTATCTCCTCCTATTATCTCGATCAGGGGAAACTTCTTTAAATTATTGGCCGAGAAGCAAGATGGTGGGAATTTAAAAAAATCAAGCGAGGATAGGGTGCGTCCCTAATTCAAAATTGTCATTTCTGCCGGAGGGGGCAGCGTGGGAATTCTCTGTACGGAGGTCCATCCACATTTATAACAATGCTCAGATAACCTAAGGAGAGACGTCCACCGTCTCCGACGGGTGGTGTCATTGGCTTAATCTTGTCTCTCCGTTGCTGAGAAAGAACTACTTTGGTTAAGAGCCATTCAAAGCAAGGAAATGTTGTGGATGCATTTTCATCCGTTGGCATACCGGGGTATATTTATTAATTTAAGAGTAGTAACCACTCCATTGTCAGTTACACTGAAATTATCGAAGCATATGAATATACATTATTCCGCTACGCCAACTTTGTAAAATCCTTTTCATGGGCGATAAATATATGCTCATGCTCAGATGATTGATACAATAGTTTAACGAGAGAAGTACGTTTTCTCACATTATAACACGATGCAATATTTATTATTAGGTAATCTACCGGTTAAAGTAGGTTTGTGGATGGATACAACTATCATATAAATATTTTGTTGCTCCCAACAAAACACAATCCAGCAACCCACTCTACATCAGGTCCCTCTTCATCTCTGTGCACTTCCTTCCTCCCTTCATCCCGTCCAACATCCCTATCCTGTTCCTGCCCTTCCTCGTCTGCCTAACATTCTCCCCTCTATTACCGCCTTCAATATCCCACTGCCGCTCAATACGCCTTTCGTCCCTTTCGTCCCCACAGGATTTCTTCCAACAAACTCCTCTCCTCGCCCACCATACCTAGCACTTCCTCATTTGTTTTCCTTTCGGCCCATTTTACCTTCTCCATACTTCTCCACTCCCACACTTCAAAAGCCTCCAATCTATTACTATGCTTCTGCTTCGATACAATGATAACAGAGACGAAAACTCTTAAAATTTTGCACTTAATAAAGATTTATTTTCTACTAGTTTCAATTTTCAATATAATTTTAAGATTAAGCTCTCACTGTACAGTGTCCAATATAAAAGTATATATTTACATATATTTATATTAAACAAAAGAGGTGGGGAAAATAGGGTGTCTCCACATGCTGGGAGGGGTTTAAAGAGAGGCGAATGGGAAAAAAGAAGCTCTTGAGGGTGGGAGGAAAATGGATACAAGTGGGGGGTGATTGGAAGCTCGTAGAGTAAGAGGGATAGGCAAAGGAGCAAGGAGAATTCAGTCGGTTGCGCTGAAACTGTCTTTTTCTCTCATCTGAGTTCCACAACAGCTCCATCACATCGCATCTGAATCTATACTTTATACAATGCAATCATATTACGACAGCTATAACTTATTAAAAGGATCACAAAATAGGAATATTATTTAACTATTCCTTATGTATCACATGAATCGAATGCTGATCTATTTACCTTTTTTTAATCCGTACAGTTTTTGATTTTCATTTTTTTTGTGCATAGTTTACCTTTTATTCATAGCTTCAATATTCTATTACGTTGTAATTTGTCTGTTATCGGTTTTATCTGCCTATTTTGATTTTCTCGAGAGCTAACTCCATTGTCATACCATTTCAAATCATCTTTTACCTTCTTTACTAGTCAAACTAATCTCATATTATTCATTTTATGAACACCTCAAAAATTACCAATCTATACATTTCAACTCTCCTTTGGAAAAAGATTCCACACATTACAAAGCTAAGTTCCATGTCAATGTATTTCCAAACTATGCTTAACTGACGTCCCTATTGAATGCTGTTCTCATCCATGTTTACACGGCTTCATCCATTTCACTATGGAGAATATCAAGTCATACACTGACTACCAACATGAGGGCTTGCAGTAGATATTAGGAAAGCAGCTTTTTATTTCGTAAATATGGAGTAATGCGAGATGGTGATAGAAGAAAATGGAAGATTAAAACCGTCATTCCAAAAAAATACTTACTTTTGGGAAAATATTTTTCTTAGGAAGTAAATTATTCAGATTAATCACGAGGTAAGTTTGTGAGTGAACGAGTTTGCCAAAGTTAATCAATATCCTAATAAATTTGTCCATCAAAGTCTGTCTAAATCTAATATCCTGTACCGTGTTACCTTATGAAAAAACTTTAAATATTATTTTCTCTTTGAGATTGTTATTATGTTTTCTTAAAACCGTCTAATAATTGAGCGTTTCAAGATAAAACAATACTTTTATCTAATAAATGTTGAGAATAAAAGTTTTAAAATAATAATAACTCATTTCCCTTGAATTGCTACCAACTAAAAAATTCCATCTACATTTAATTTTTATCAAATTCCGCAAACAATTTATTTTGCTTCAATGTCTTTTTAATGCTAAGGAAGTCATAATCCCACGATCCAAATTCCGTCAAAAACATTTTTTTCAATAAGAAACCATTTCCCATGCATGCGATATACAAGGTTGGTGCGATACTTGGAAATTATAATTAAACCAAAAAAAGTGTATTGTGATGAATTTTTGGACTACGTAAGAGTAGTTCCCTCCCGAATCC
Organism: Hetaerina titia; assembly: GCA_037158775.1. Lineage (NCBI taxonomy): Eukaryota > Metazoa > Arthropoda > Insecta > Odonata > Calopterygidae > Hetaerina > Hetaerina titia. Next base: position 97,358,617 of record CM073771.1, on the reverse strand, counting down.
CTACTGCATCAGGAATACCGAAATGGAAAGTGTAGACTCGATTAAATTCTTAATCGTTCTCCTCACTTGCGACCTCTCCTGAGTGAAACATACTCGCATTCGGAAAATATGTGGGCAAGCTAACAAAAAATTCGGATTTATTAAAACAGTATTGGGGAAATATGACGAATAGTTAAAGGAACAATGTCTTCTTTTCCTGGTTAGGCCTCATTCAGAATATACTGCTAGTGTGTTATATCTAGTGTGCTAAATGTGTTATATCTAGTGTGTTATAGTTAGTGTGTTATATATAGTATGTTATATCATAAAGTTGTATTATAACGTTTGATTGATAGTCAAATTGGATCGCGTTCAGCGTAGAGGAGCTAGATTTTTGAAACCTTGTTATGATGAGCTTAGTAGCGTATCAAAATTATTCGAGCAACTAGTTTCAGAATCACTCACGTAGCGAAGGTTTGATTGCAGATTAAATTTCTTGCATGAATGGGAAGGGCATCTCTTTAACAGTGATGTTGAAAATGTATAATTAGCTCTTTTGTACTATGGTAGGAGAGATAATGTCACTAAAATTAGAGAGATAATATTTAGAACTGACAGATTTAAGATGTTTTCTTTCCCGCGAATGATAATTATAGCATTATCCGACCCCGCTGACGTGGAAAATATTTTGCGTTTAGTCTAGTACGTAATCACCCCCTGGTACACACCATAGCGATGACTTGCATCGCTATGGTATGTGTAATTAACTATATTAATTAGAATGACACAGCCATAAAAAATACGATGGTTATAAACTGCCGATATTTATGTTTATTTATCGAAATTAACTGTCGTTTATTTATGCCGATAAATGTCGAAGGTCTTTAATGGGGGAAAATTAAAGATATCAGAAGACTTAAATTCCTTTGTGGCTCGCTCAAAGTCACCCTTCACGAAGATGTTTGGATGTTAGCATCGAAGGAAACCAAAAACAAAGTGGATGAGCAAAATCCGAGATCGTAAAATTAAAATAAAATAAATCAGTTCAAAGTAAAAAATAGTTCTTTACGAAGTTTGCTCAAGTTCTGAGACATCGTATTTTATTTTCAGACCAGTGATTAGATAGAAAAATGTAGTTAAGCTTTAATCACGCGGGGCTGTATCGCAAAGCATGTCGTAGAGGACAGTACTGTGTAGTAGTGTGCAGGATTTTTATAGCTGCTGCTAGAGTAATAGCGTTATCAATACTTTAAATGGTGTCCTAATTGAACAAGAACAACGTACCATCCATTTTCTCCGCTTGCGTGGCTTTACACACACTGAAGTTAATTTTCAGTGGAGTGAGTCATGCGTTGTTGCACGTGCTTTTATGAGAGGGCCAGTTCAAAAAAGGGTTAGGTGAACACGAAAACAGGAGACTTCGGCCACAGACTAGCCAGTTTTTCCATAGGGTGCAGAATATGTAAGTTTAAAGGAGATATGTCGAGAAGGTATAGAAATTTCAACCCTCCGTTCAGAAAAATTTCAGATATTATAACTGAAAATATTACCCATCTCAGTTGTAATTAAATGCGTACAATAACGAACAGAACCAAAACATTTCTACTACTTTTACATTCACATCTACACAAAATCCCGCATGCCGTCGCAAGGACGAGTGGCAGGGGGTGGTAGGTAATCAGCCATTCTACATATATTCCCTCTATTTTTTCATGCACCTCGCAGCTCGCATCCACCAAAAACCGCGTGGAAAGGGGGAGACCGAACACTAATTATGCAACATACCTGCATATTATTACAAGTGTGACATAATTAATAACATTTACCATGCCTACACAAAGAGGACAAGAAAATAAATAGAAAGAGAGCGGGCTTGCATGCAATTCAGACACTTATTACAGATTACTATTCTACACTTTCCGGACGGACAATTCCCAAATATATATAAAGACTTTGTATACATTCGCCTACACCCCACCTGGCGAAAGGGCACCCGGTAGGTGGCGTTAGGACGTAAGACTTAGAGAATGTTGTGGGAATTTGATCTTGTATACCCCTATTTTCGACAGAGCGTAACTATCATGTTCGTAGGTGTTCCCTATTTTATTGTTGTCGCGAATAGTGCGCGGGAAAAGCAAATACTTGAATCTATCAGTTCGACAGTATAACTCCCTAATTTTGTGTTTTTTAACTTTATATTGTAACTTTTTTAATTTTTTAATTTTTAATTTTCGACCCTGCAAATGATATTAGGAGGCCTAATTATATCTCCAATGTCGGATGCAAAACCATGCGCTTTATATATTTGTAATAATCTTAATCTAGCCCTGAGTCTTCCATTATCTAAAGGTTTCCTCCCCAAATTCATTATCAAATGTGTGACACATTGTTTCCTTTGGTACGAGTTTTTCATGAACCTAGCGGCTTTTCTCTGTGCCCTATTTAATGTTGTTATTAATGTTTTTTTAAATAAATCCCAAACACTCGCCGCATACTCTATGTTCGGCTTCACTTATGAAAACCAGCACTCCTCCTTCACTTTTCCGTCGTTACACCAACAATAGGTTTGACGAATGCCAGTTTTTTTAGCACCCCTTCACAAATTGTGCGTACATATTTTCCCCAAGAAAGATCCGATGCAATGGTGATCTTGAAGTATTTTACTTCATCCACGACGATCATCGGAACACCCCCAATTGTGTAAGTGGGTAAAGTTTGGTTGTGTTTTTTATTGTTCGAGAAATACATGAAGGTAAACTTTCGTCGTATTTAAATCCAGTCCCCGTTCCTCACAGCATATTTTAACGTTGAATGAGTCAGTCTTTAGTGAATCACGAGCTGCGTCATTCGTTACTTTCTTCTAGATTACAGTGTCGTCGGGAAAGAGTTTTATGCCGCTTTTTATGTTTCTGGTGATACCATAAATGTATATAAGAAATTTTAGTGGTCCTATGGCGCTGCCCTGTGGGACGCTGGATGTTACTTTAATATAATTAGAGCTTGAGCCATCTATCACTATCCTTTGTTTTTGGCCAGTAAGGAAGTAGAAAATCCAGTTTTTTACTTTGTCATTTATTCCGTGCCATTGCAACTTGTGAATCAATTTAGCTGGTGGAACTTTACCAAGGGCGTTTCTTGTTTAGCATGACACTGGGTTGTACATTAATAATTACGTAGCCAATGAATCATCAGTTTTTATTTTGGCCAATATTAGGCGTATTTAAATATAAATATGAGATAAAGAGTATAGATAAAATATTGTGAATTATACGTTATGATATTATTCAGGAAGAAGTAAAGTGACTGTTAAATAGTGAAGTAGTTCGATAAAATTAAATAGATTTCAATTATAATTATTGCGCTAATTTCGAGTAAAATAGACGGCATAGAAATTAAGCAAATATTCTATTTACTAATGGAAATGTTTATATAATCTCTGTGCTTCATAACTTGATTTATTAATTAAACATTAGAGTAAAGAGATGAAAGGAATTTTGAGCACATACGTAAGGAGAATATTATTTTAGACTTGAATGCTTCGAGTATCTTTGCAAAGTTCGTCCACTTGAACCTTGGATGGAGAGAACGAGCGTTAATTGGACACTTTTAGGATATTGGTTCGGAGAAGGACAGAGAAGAGAGGATAGATAGGAATTCAGAGTAAGGAGAAGTGGTTGATTTGGAGTTATAAAGAGGAGGTATGATTGAGGGTTTTTATAAGTGTAATAATTTGAAGATTGAGAACTAAAGCTAACATAATAAGTATTAGTCAACATGAAAGAAGGTTAGATCCTAAAAGGTCCAACGAAAGAGTTCAAGGTAGAACGATAGTTTTCTGCTCAAAAACAATTTTTAGCAAAGTAAAAGTGTGCCTGCTAAACCACGTCTTTTGCTAAAATTTTTAAAATTTTCATTGTATTACAACTTTTTGGACATTTATCTGTTAATCTTGAAACACATTTTAGCGGCAAAACAAATTTAATTATACGCTTACGGAACAAGAATCTTCAAAATTAAAATAATGCATAAGAATAATAAATTTTCACCATGATATATTGGTTGTTACAGAAATAGAAAAAAGAATGTACGAAATGGAGATTACTGTACCACTATGGAAGATTCGGGCCTAATAAAGTCTTATTTTACAATTTCGTGTAGATAAAATACCACAGAAGATAGCTTCTGTTTCTGCCACGAAAAAAGCGTATATTTGGTCACAACTATAGAATAAGTGATTGGAAATATTTTGGGCAAACCACTGAAGTACGAGCAAACACAAAGACCGACTAAATACATCGTAAAAGATCAGGTATTAACACAACATGCTTTAAGCTACATTTACATGCTTATGAGCATCTAATTGGTTTTAAGATATAATAAACCAAATTCTATACCCTCATAATATATAGAAAAATGTATTTTTGATGAATTAATCACAAACATTTATGAAATCGAAAAGACTACAAGGATGCTTTTACATCCGGCGCTGCTTCAAGATACACTTAAGTAGTAATGTGAAAAAATATTAGAGAAGACTTGCATGTGCAGCAAAGCGTTGTTCGTCTGAAATCTGGCTTTGAGGTGCAAGAGTTAACGTTGACTGTACAATTGTGAGATGTGAGCGTCTAAAAAGAGTTTGAAATAAGTTTGACTGAGGGCATATGGAGTTTAAAATACGGAGGTATGGTAAGAAGGGAGAATTTCCCAGGGGAAATCCGAAAAAGGAAGAAAAATAGGGTGGAGGAAATATCGAAAGGTGCTGAGATGTTAAAGCCCTTTATGGAAGTGAGGATGCTGGGTAAGCGGGGCAGAGAATGGAAGAGAATACGCTTTTCCGAGAGTATAAATAAAGCACAAGTTACGACGAACAGAAGGAGGAAGTAATGCAGAGCAAACGTATGGAAGTCCACGCGATATCTAAATACAATATTCGTTAAAAGACCTACCTTTATATGGGTAGAATACGGCAAATTAAATTTAATAATGTCGCTTGGAACGAAGTTTATGACTCAATGCACTGATTTTGTTTCAAGCTAGAAAATACATTGTTTCATTTTACATAAACTACTTTTAAAAAAGTTGATATAATATCCACAACTCTAATTATGAATGAGGGGAATGGATGCAACGTTGATCTTTTATGAACATTTTCTTATCCCGGGATAGGTAATCAACTTGAAATTTCCCTTGACGAGGTCAAGCACACCAGCCGCCTTCGCAGCAATTAAAGCATTAGCTTTTCCGGAGGTATCGTCAACTTTCAAAGTACTGAAATATTTCTAATACCAACCACAGTGGATACATTTGAAAATTATGTAACCTAGAATCTTTTATATACAAAAATTACCATGCTAAACATATGTAAGTATCAAAATTTTCCTTTGACTCTCCCGAAAATACAAGTATTGCCTGATGAGCACGCAATGTCGCCATGGCAGAAGTGTTGCATACATTTGAGGATGGGGAATTCGGGTGTCCTATCTAGCTACGGTCTTTATTACTGGTCAATAGATGTCCTTTTCAAAAGAGACGAAAGCTTGGGCACCATATTCCTGAGCTATGAGGCTTCACATGCGCACATGTGCCATAACCAATTTGCTCTCAAATTAAAATTACTCTTAAAACTGAATTATGATCTCGGTTTTTAGTTTTCCTATTTGGGACCACATGATTAATAAGAAAAAGATGGAAGTTAAACTTAAAACCTGCTTTAAAACATCAGCCATGATTAGGAATATTATGAATGTACGGAGCCGTCTAAAGTTTACAGCATTGGTAAACCCGAGGGAAATGAATTGAGATTCAACGTGTCCACACCGTCTGGATACATGGAAGATATAGACCAAGACTCAGATGATTCGGTTGAAAATGTATTTAATTCATCGGAGATGCATATTTTGTTTAAACTCAAGAGACAGATACTTTCGTTTTTGTTTTTTCCCATTGAACTGGGACCCTCAAATATTCATTTATAAAATGTTTTCTGTGACTTCATGAATGCGAGCTTTTTTTAGATATATAGTAATGCTATTTTAGTCAGCAACAGTAATTTTTGGGGATCATTTTTAAGGCCATAGGAGAAATAACGGTTAAAATAAAGATTTTACAGCCGTCTATTTCTAGGAATAATTGATTGAGTAATTGTTGGTATAAGAAAGGACATGCAAAAAGAAATGGCGGGTCACAAACTTATTCTGATGATGGTGGTACGCTTTAAATTAGTACTCATTATCACTATCTGCTACTGTTTGTGGAATGGAACTTTATTGTAAAGCTTTTGCATTGAATTTTTTTTTGATAATGCACGGATCAATTTTCAGATGTGTATTAAAGGTAGTTTTAGTTTGGCCTAATTTTGTAGCGATTAGCGAAGATTTATAAATTTGAAAAAAATTCGTGCATACATAGAGTTTTAGGGACGATTTAACTGAAGGAAAAAGACTTATGGTTGAGAGAAGAACCTTAAAATTGTCTTCTTGTTAATCCTAACTTCATCAGGATGAGCACATAAGGTCTGCGCTGCTTAAAGAAAAATTATAGGAGAGGGGTAAGGCCTGAGAAAGATTTATTTGTAAACGGATCCACCATGAAATGACAACCGTTCATTTGCGCCTAAATGATCCCGTTTCCGACACAAATTAATATTTACCCTCTAGATGTATTTAAAATGAAAAAAAGTCTAACATTGTCGAATGGAGATAAGAAAACCAAATCCTTTTAATCTGAGTTCAAGCTCCTCCACCTATTCCTTGGTAACCGAAGGCCCTTTTGCTGTCCCCCTAACTCCCCCCCCCCCAGAGAAACACTACCTCACAGTCTCTCTTCTATTACTCACGCCGGAAAGAAATCACCCTTCATGATTACATACAATTTCTAAAATTATGGAGTTTCTGTGTCTAGTAATCGGACCATCAATCATGCCTTCACAGTTAGGGGGTACCACTAATTGACCAAGTGCGCTTAATCATTTTCCAATATTAATCGGGAATCCCTGGCATATAGTATAAAACGATTTTCTCAAATATGCTTGGGAAAAGATGGCTCGGGGGAGTTAATCAGTTACGTAGTAATAAATGATTAAAGGTTAATAAAATTAATAGAATTATAGATAAAACTTTCACAAATGTTAAGGTATCCCTCTCTTTCCTCGAAAATATGTTAACACCGCTGAATAAATTTTCATGCCTGAATGTAGGTATATCATCAGTACGTTACTTTCTTGTCCCTGTGTTAATTCTGTAATTCCTTACACCAATGTGTTAGAGAAACCAAAAATATGGATATCAAGTTGGTCATGGACCACGCCTTTTGTTAGAGTAGCGACCTGTTGTGACACTAGAATCTCATGATCAAGGTAAGTAGAAGAATATTGGAGTAATCCCATATGTCTCATTTATGGATCCAATAGAGGAGGCAGAAATAAGGACGATGGGAGGGGAAGATGAAAATAAATGAAAAGGGACCTTAAGAATCTTTAAACAGCAGACTATTATTTTTACCACTTCTTTATCATCCTCTATCACTGATGCACACAATACTTGGTATAGACCACCCCTTCTTGGGCGAAAGGTGATGCCTTGAGACGGGGTAATTCTTTATTTAACAATTATCTAACGTTGGAAAAGACAATCTTTAAATTCAAGAAGCACTTTGAATATTAGGGTAGATATGGGACGCATGCTTTCAGTTTTTCCGCGTTACCCTGAACATATCTTTCTTGGTCATGCGGGTACATAAATACGAAAAATGAAAACAAAATAATTCAAATGTTTGGAAAAAGTTATGTGTAATCAAAATTTACCAGAAAATTTCGGGCAATATGAAAATGATTTCAAAACTGAGGTCATGGATTTTGAATGCAAATGTGTTTAATCGGAATGTTTTTGTAAAATTTCAAATCGTGGAAGGGAGAACCGATTAACTGTTAAATAGAATGTTTACGAATCTCATGCTTATTTCCCTCCATTTCCCTTAATTCTCAAAATAGAGTGTGAGTGACAAGTCTGGGCTCACAGATGTATCACTCACACGGTGGGGAGATCTTCCCATTACTGACCCCCTTCCGCTTTCCCTACTATCCTCCTTTCCCCTACCATATCCACCACCTCCTCTTGTGGGATGACAGTTGATGAGTACGGTAATTGAGAAGTACAATTAGATTGGAAAGCCAAAGTAGAGCAATGAAAATTAGTTAATGGAAAACGTCAGTGCCAGCAGGAACAGTGACGGAATGAAAAGCCTGCTTGGCTACAGGAAAGTCGAAGAGAAATTATAATCAATTTCCTTGATTATTAAGTCATTAAAATTACGTATTCTCGTCACTTTTCAAAACAAATAATTTTTTTATAACTCTTTGAAGAGTTGTGATATAATCCTCATTGTTAAAATTTCTTTGGTGGGCCGTGATTGTCGAAGCAACTACCGCTATCAAGAAAATGAGTGAATACCACGATATTCAGAGGTGCATTATATAGGACATTTCCAAAAAGGAAAGCCTCTAACATTTTTACGAATAAAAAATTATTTATTTTACATTATTTATTCATTATTATAAATATTAAACATTCCTCTATTGTTCCGGACGTCATCATTTCGGTCCATAAATTTTTGAAGTCGCTGACACAGTTTTTGCATGCCCACGTCATCCTAGGTCGCTGTCGTTTCGTTGAGGAAGCATTGGACCTTATCTCTTCATCACCGCTTGTTGCGGGCGACGAAATATGTGTTTTCCACTTCACACCTGAGACCAAACGGCAATAACGTGAGTGGCAGCATTCCTCTTCATCCAGAATACGATCATTCAAACAAAGCAGCCAGTTTGCAAAATCATTGCAACTGTGTCATGGGATCGAAACTAGGTATTTCTGATCAACATAATGGATCCTGCGATCACAATACAGGGTGACAGGTATTTTGAGAGATTTAAAATATCTTAGTCGGGGGATTCGGAATCGGAGAAGAGGAATGCTGAGCAAGGGTGTTAAGTCTTCCCTACAACAAAGCTCGCCCCCACGTCGCCCTCCAAACTGTCTCTTTCCGGAAATTCATCATCAGCCAACGAAACCTATAGCCCGGACTTGGCACGCAACCAGTGACTATCCTTCGTCTCTTAAGTTTAAAGAACATTCGAATGGAAGATCCTTCAGCAACAATGATGGGGTGAAATATTTGGTTCTTCAGCGAAATGGTGGCGAGCGAGTACGACGTGGACATACAAAAAAGGCCCCTGCGCCAATAAAAACGCATCCACAGAAATCAAAATTAAGTAGAAAAATAGGGTAACGTCAAAGCTTTGAGATGGTTTGTTAATTGTTGCAAGTAATGTTTTTCATGTAATTTTCAAATAAAAAAATGGATATTTTCTGCTTGGAATTACCCCTGTTTAAGAGTCAAGGAGGAAGATATTTAAAAATAGAAAGAGGTATGAATGTGGGCAGAGAGAAGTGAGGGAGTAGAGTTGTAAAAAAATATATAGGGAGGTAGGGATCGTATGGAATTAAGCGAGGGAAGAGAGGCGAGAGGAGTGCGGTGATGTTGGGACTACAGAGATTTATGCCTTAGACCAGTGAAGCCATTTAGAGGGACATGCCGGGCGAATTCAATGCACATAAATTTCAGCTGCTTCAAAAATCCAGAGTTTAAATTTCGTCGAACACCAGCACGTAAAATCTTAATTTTGAAATCATTTTAGATACTGGTTTCTAGCAAGTGCTTGGCAGAGAATGATTTACTGTAACTATTAATGACGTATAAGATTACACTTTTAAAAAAGATTTCATATCATCACGATAATATTTTTTAACAAAATATTGTAAAGTTATTGCACTTTGGATTCATAAAATACACAATTCGTTTGAGGAATAAAAATAAAAGCCTTGTAAACCGAATACTTCTAACTCAATTTTACTTGTTGTAAAGTCGTATGTCACTATTTAACACACCGTCTTTACACCGTGAAAGTCCTAAGGGAAGCTAAAATCTATAGTCAACAAAATAATATAAACTACAAATAGGGCGCCTTCGAAATAGATTTGATGGAAAGAAGGCGATTCGCTAGCTTCTCAAATTTCTATTTGCGTGTCGCCACAAAATATTTGCGTACATTTCTTGATCTGCCGAAGTATTACGGTTATTTTGCTTGAATATTTTGGATGGAATAATTCACATTTTATTCCATGATAAATCAATCGAATTTCACCGTCAATCCTTTTTCCTGATGAAAAAATTGATTAATGCAGGCGGGCGATGGAACGTAATATTTGAGGAATTGTTTACTCCTGTTATCATCTTGGAAAGTCAGCACTGGCCTGCATTCACGTTCGTGAATTTGGTTTACGAGGGACTTTCAAGTGGAATGGTCGCCTGCAATCACTGTCTATTGTAATTGATTGCCGGTTGCGGAGAATCGTGTAAAATTTGCTCAGAAAATGGCATTGCGGGCCAAGTACATTGATTTTACCGTCCGGAACGACGGTCTCGACAAAAACTAACTTTCTCGTTAGATGAAAAATAACGACAACGTGTACACAAAATCCTTCCACCCAGATCACAACAAACATTGACGATTTGCAAATGGTAATGGCACCACGGTGTGCAAACGCTCAAGCCTTGACCGCGGGCTCAAGACGTAACTGCTGGAGCCGGTTGCACGAGGCATTTGATGAGAAAATTTCACGGTTCGCATCATTTCACGACCGCAAACTACTTCACATAAATGTACATGTCTGCAAAACAGCGAATAACGGCTGAAATCCGTTCACCCTGGGACTTGCGTTATCCTAAAGCACAATATAGTCAGCATAGACGTATATGTATGTCCCTAGAGCACTTCACATCCAACAACTGTTGTCCTTTCTTAAAACAACTTTGGTGAAACCTTTTTACGAATATGCCTTATTTTAGCAACTGAGCAGAAAATAAAAAACTATAGGATGAAACCTTATATTCTAAGAACGCTTTTGCCATTATACAATTAATTGTCCTCTGTACCGTGCTAGGGTCGTCAGAGGGTATTGTTTGCAAGTATTTAGGCGAAATACTTTGAATCAGCTAACCATTCCTTCTGGATTGTGATAATTTACAACTCTCTTCATCAGTACTGCTCTCTCTCTCGAGGTGGATTCAGCGATTTCGTGTGGAAGTAGTGCAACTTAAGTGTGCGATTGAAGGGTTCAAAGATTTCCAATCATAAAACATTCCTAAATTGACAAATTATGTATTACAAGACGCCCGGAAAATGTACAAAGATAGTAACAGAAATGGAAGAGAAAAGGAAGAAAGAATCGTCTCTCCCACCTAAGCACAGTCATCCATTAGTCACCTTAACTCCTTCCCAGATTGACGGAAATTTACTTAGTGGTGAAGCTGTGTTGTCAGGTCATTAGGATATTAGCCAAACACACTACGCAGTGAATACCCTAATCATAAATCTGTATTTACATCGGGAGTAAGCTGACTAATGGCGCTCGCTCTCTGACTAACATATCTTAAACGGCAGCTGATATTAAATTGAATCTTCAGTCATCTAATTAATCTTTTTCCATTTTTTACAGCACTCATACGATCGTTCAGTAATTATCTTCCAATTTCAATAATTCATTCTTCCATTCATATAATGTATTCTCCAAAAAATGCAGAAAATTCCTAAAGTGATCGGGAAATGCATGTAAAATAAGAGATTCCATCGTTTCGTCCGAATTCCACATTGCCGCTTTTAAAGTCGAAAGAGTAAATAGCTGGGAAGTATCATAGTTAAGAGGCAAAGTGAAAATTGTTTACGCTAAGTACGTATACTCGTATATCAAGACAACCAACAACCCCTGAGTTTATTTCTAATTACGGCAATTGCAATAAGTGGAGACATGAACAGTGAAGTTGTTTACCTGGAGTAATTTATCCGCCACAATCAGAGAACGCTAGCTACCTCCATAACGAGAGGCATTAGTGGATTCCCATCAACTTGTGTCGATACTCGCGGATTGATTGATGCCAGTCGATGAAAGGATTCGCTGGGGATTCAAATCTCGTTCAATCTCCTAGGGGTCGGGGGTAGAACGAGGGTTGGATTAGCCTCACTCACCCCCCCATCCCAAAGCCTTCCATAGATCCCCCGCTAAACCTCATAGGGGGGGTCTCGGCCATACTTCGTTCGACTGGCAATTTATAGATCATGTGTAATCAAGATGAGATATATTTCGTTCGAAAGCCGCATACTCGTGTCTCGGCATCGGTTTATTGACCACGGCGTTCCTTCCTCCCCAAGGCATCTTCTCACCTAAATACCTTCCTACATATTATGCGGCGTGCGGGAGTGTATTGGGGGAGGTGAAATCCGATGCGGGAGGAGGGCGAGATCGAACCGAAGGGGTTAGGGGAGAGGATGAATGACGGAGGAAAGATGAAAACTCGAAGAAGCGCTTCCTAAAGATGGTCCTGACGATATCCGTGGGCCATTGAGGTTTTTTTGCTCGCCGGATTTTGATAGCAACCTAAAAAACCGAAGAATCACACTTTATTTAAACTAGTAAAATCAAGCAGCATAATCACCCCATATTAAGTAATTTACTAGGGGCCGTCAAATGAAAACCAAACACCCGCCATAACACATAGTACGCGGGGTAGGTGACAACGCTGTTGTTACGCATCAATATTGCCATCGCTAAGGAAGGAGAACCGCATAGTGACAACTCACAGACACACGCAGTTGTGGGATTACTTCCTTGTTGGTGCGCGGATTGGTTGCTGTAGCGGATATGCATATAAATTTTACATATAAAAGAAATTTTTACTTTTAAAACAGAAAAGGAGGGATTATATGAGATTTAAACATCTAGAGATCAATAATTTATTCCAGACTCGTTTACTTTATATTTACTCGTTCTTCTTAGTTTATGAAGGAAAGAAATGATAAGAGAGACATGGGTAAAGCTCATAACAGGAATGCAAGTACGAGGGTCATCCGGAAAGTAGTACCCGTTCGTGAAATAAAGACACAAAAGTAAATATTAACAAACATAAAAAATTTTATTTGAAAGAGGATACTTTAAACTACTTCTCAACATAATCTCCAAGCAAATTAAGGCATTTGTCATAACGTGTGACAAGTTTCTGTATTCCTGCTGCATAGTCCTTCGCCGCCAGCTCATTGAGATACAGGGTCACTCCTTCTTTAAGTTCTTCATCGCTGTCAAATCTTTTTCCTGCCAAAAAGTCTTTAAGCTTTGTAAAGAGATGAAAATCTGAAGGGGCCAAGTCCGGGCTATACGGTGGATGGTCGAAAGTTTCCCATTTGAATTGCTGCAAAAGTTTTTGTGTTATCCCAGCTGCATGAGGCCTGGCATTGTCATGAACGAGAATGACACCAGTAGACAATAGACCTCGCCGCCGATTTTGTATTACCCGCCGTAATTTCTTTAATGTTTCACAATACGCATTGGCATTAATAGTGTCTCCACGGGCCATAAAATCAATAAGCAATACACCTCGTCGATCCCAGAAAATGGTTGCCATGAGTTTCCTGGTGGACAGAACTGTCTTGATTTTTTTTGGTTTGTTTGGTGAATGAGCATGATGCCACTCCATTGACTGTCGTTTACTCTCAGGTGATGCATAACAAACCCATGTTTCGTCACCAGTAATTATGCGAGTCAAGAAAGAGTCTCCTTCATCAGAATAACGTCCCAAAAACGTCAGTGCTGCAGCCATACGCTTGGTTTTGTGCTCATCTGTAAGCATGCGAGGGACCCATCTTGCACAAATTTTTGCAAATGCAGATGGTGTTTAACAATTTCATGAACAATTGTTCGAGAAACATTGGGAAAATGCTCACAGATGTCATCAATTGTGACGCGCCGATCGTTCCTCACGAATTCGTCAACTGAGCTCACCAGTTGGTCTGTAATGACAGACGGTCTCCCCGAACGCTCATCGTCGTGTGTGTTCCCCCTCCCCATGTTGAAGTTCCGACACCACCGCCGAACAGACGACTCGTCCATTACATTGTCTCCATACACCTCCTTTAATTGGCGATGAATATCACATGGGCGAACGTTTCTTGCATTGAGGAATTTAATCACTGCCCTCACTTCACAACTGGCGGCGTTCTCAATTTTTTTAAACATTGTAAACAATCACAGAAACAACACAGGCAATGCTAGCGTCACGCAACTTGGCTCAGAGAAGGCAGACAAGCCACTGAAGCTATCTGACCTCGTCCAGCGGCTACTCGCGTCGTCAGCACTTCATGCGGCACGAACGGGTACTACTTTCCGGATGACCCTCGTATATGTATATATAAACATTACACCCACACACTCACACAAACACACACATATATGCACAAACATGCTTCCAAATCATGAAAAAAGTTTGAGCTGGAACTTGTTTGGTCATTTGTTTATGGATTCTGTTCATGTCTGGTGACTTGATTAAATTGTGTTTCTCTGGCCAAAAGTACGTAAAAGTATACCAAATATCTTTAAAAATATTCATTCAGAGGTTGGCAGATGGACCTGATTTTCAGTGGCATGAGTGAAACAGTTTTATTTAAATTCCTCACGAAGCGCCCATAACATAAAACTAGGATTTCTTGTTCAGGGTGGACAGATAAACAAAACGAGGCATTCTATTTTTTTTAAGTCGGGTACTTATGAAACGCGGTGAAAAGATAGACTTCAGTACTCCGGAAAGTTTTGAAAAATAGCCAAACGAACTGGACATGAATTCTTTTTCCCTCCCTTGCAACCGAATGTCACCATTTCGGGCGAATACTTAAAGATCGTTCAAGACATGAAAAAGTTCCGGAAATTCCGGGAAAAACCTCCTTCAGCCGCATGCATCTCGTATGGAAGTCAATTTCCCTTCGTGCGCCTAAATAGTTGTACAAACACGTCTATTTAAAGGCATTCATTTTTAATACTATCAATAGCATTCCCATACCAAATAAATATGTTTCGTAAATACTTTTTCAAATTGATATCTAGTGACACCCCTCCAAGCACTACCACCTTGACGAGGAGGAAGGGCTTGTACCTTCCGATGACCCCTAGATCTGTGCTGGTGGGAATTATGATAATTGCTTCTGGTAGGGCCACCCATGACTGATAGGTCGAAGGTTAGGAGCCAGACGAAAGGTGGTCCACGCAGCGTCCGTTCCTCAGTGAGACGGATGCAAAGGCGTCTGACCCCAGTGGGGTGGCCATTAAGTAATGTTGTCGCGTAAAAAATACTATTGAGGAAGGCAACGGGAAACCACCTCAATTATTATTCCCAAGCAAAATGATGGACGCAAGACAGAAATTGAGTCCTGGCAACTGCGGGACTCGGCCCAAGCGGCCGTGTGTCGTGCCCGGCAGCGGAGGAGGCAAGGTTTCCTCGGTCGTCATCCCACGAAAACCTTGCAGGGAAAAAATAACATCAGCAGAACGGACGATGCAGAAAAAAATATCAAATTAGGATGGGAACTTGGAATGTTAGGACAATGTTAAGGACAGGAAAATTAGAGACATTAAGCAAGAGATCGAAAGAGGAAATACAGACATTTTAGGTAAATTCATGGTTGGATATAATGATGGATGGGATTACTGGCGTGATGATTATAGAATAATACACAGTGGTGGGGACCTCGCTATACCACAAGGTTAAACTACTACCGGGACATAAGAAGCGAAGATCTGTTTTAACAATTAAATATAAGTCGCGTAAGATAATATTTGAGATAGGAAAGGTCCAAGAGAGATCGGCGGAATACATAGAAGAACTGTATAGTAAAGAACTTAGGTCAAAAAGGTAAGACATAGAAAGAGAACAGGACGTAGAAGAAGGTAGTTTAGGTCAAGGCATACTCGGCGATGAGGACAGGACATTAAGGGAAATAAAATCAAATAGGGCCGTAGGGGTAGACAACATTCCAGCGGAACTACTAAAAGGTTTCGGAAAATGTGGGAGGAAGATTATGTATGGACTGATTCGTAGTATCTAAAAGGAAGAAATCGGGCCGGAAGACTTTGTGAGATCAGTGTTAGTTCCTATTCCGAAAAAGGTAAAGGCTATGAACATGAATAGAATAGCGAAGGGCAGAGAAAACTAGGACCTTTATGACAAAGAACTCTAATAAATATCTATAATTTCCTAAACTCTCCATAATTAATCAGTGCATTTTATATATAGCACATTTTTTTAAATATTTCAGATAATCTTCTATTTTGTGGCAATATTGAGTCATATATTCTTCGTAACACATTATAGTGTGATGTAAAGAAATCGTGATAGAACGCTAATTAATGATAAACTCCTAAATTCCGGCAAGTGGTACAGAATTTATCAGCCATTATCTACCGAACGGACTCCGTCACAAAATAATACTCTATACATGAGCCCTAGCTGACGTGACACAAAAATCATTGAACCTACTATCACATTTTACAATATCTTATTCTTTAGTTTTGCATAATTATCTTCCTCTAGATATACCTTCCCTTGATTCCGTGCCCTGACCCTCTTACTTATCACATGATTGCCTCATGTTTGAATGGATGTACAAGTTAAGAAATTTTTCATGGATGCCACGTTCATATTAAAAATTAAAAAATAATTATTGAACTAAATAAGAATACACGCATAAACCTTTATCGATAAACCTTACTGTGCTCTAATTAACCTTTTATGAATATTTACATGGATTACGGGGCCCTTCATAGGTCGTGAAGGATTATGAAAACTCTTGCAGTAGTCATTTCCCTGACCCCTATCAAGCTCGTTGATGCATAAGCTCTATATTTATATGAACAGTGACGCTGATCCACAGGCAGTTGTTCCCTCATGCGCGCCGTCCTCGTCCAGTTGACGCGAAAAAGCACCTTGCGGCGCCTTCCTTTTGCGTCCACTGGCGTATAACTTTCCGCCGCATGGAAATTGAATGTTTTTCGCCGCAAGAGAGTGGTTATACTCGTATTCATCGCTCATCCCTCTGCCACACGAGTTGAGTGCCCATAAATGACCTTTCAAATGCCTTCCGTTATTAACTAGATGGTCGGGTTGGTTTTTATGCTGCAAATGAAGTCGCAAAATTTTGCCAAAAATTGGTAACGTATTTTTATATTTTCCTTATCAAGAGCCTATCTGAAAGGGGAATGTGTTTCTTTAATGCGTTCGGAGTCTAATCGCTGACTCGTTTTAAGTCCTCATATGGGAACTGCACCAAATGCCCTTGAACCAAAACCACATGGAAAACCATTTTTACGCCTACATACTTTCTGTGAAATTTCATGCTTTGGATCCTTCTAGGAACTTTGCCTTCATTGATTCATTTATTCTTACATCACAAGTAGCTGAAATCATTCCATGTATCACTATGTTCAACATTTGGACTCTCGACACATAACTCTCTTCTTGTGAAACTTTCATTTTATTATTTTAATTTTTCCACGTCTGTACCGGGAAATGCTCCTTTTAGGCTTTCATTAGCAAGCAGATTTGAAGACATATGGTTTCATAACAAAGTTACTTTTACTTCTGCACAGCATTACTGAAGAATTATCCAACGTCTCTTTGCGAATGCTTCCTTGTCTTCCTTCTCCTAAAAACCTTACCACCAGTTGTATTTTTTACATAATGTCTACATCCTACACGTACAGCTAAAATATTTTCCCATTCTATAGCTTATGCCGTCCTTCTATGATGTTTAACGCACTATTTCCTGAAAAGATGAAAATGTCGTAATATATATCGCCCCTATAATCAAAAACGGATCATGTCATAGAGCAATGAGTGTCATGACTTGAAAAAATGATCGTAATAGTTTAATATAATAGTTAGTATGATAGTTTAGTATAATAATTGTCTGCGAATCTGGCGCAACCGGTTCCAATCTACGAGGGTCATCCGGAAAGTAGTGCCCGTTCGTGCCTTTTACCTCCTTTTTACTCTTACCCATAAAACAAATAATATCAATAAAACATACGGTATATGAGAAATTATAAAAAAACAATTACTTGTGAGGAGAATATTTATCTGAGAATCAAATCCCAAAACAGGGAAACAAAAGAACTTTTAAATTGGATGAAATAGCATGCATATGGATTTGCAAATCTTTTTTGGGGTTTTTAATGAATGTTTTTCCCTTTTGTTAACACTTTTAATCACCCTTCCTTTCCCTTATACCTTACCCGTTCCAATTTGTATTTGCACCCTCTGCCACACATCTTTTTGGTATATCGCGGGGTATATATGTAGAATTAGATACTTGTAGTCAACACTAGTGAGCATTCAACGTTAACTAATAACTTATAGTTTAGTGTTTCCCGGAAAGAGTATCATACCAGCAGAATGTAAACATTTTAAGGACTTTTATGTCTAAATTAATGGCTGCACACTGCAAAAGGTGTGGTGTAGGTTCACTTGTTATTCCTCTACTACTACATCTCTGCCAATTTACATAAAAACGCTAACTTATTCAATCTTCCATCTTCCAGTACTCTATCCCCACCCTTGATGTCCCACATTCTTCTCCGCAGCCACATCTCAATACTCACACCTCCTATCTATTTTCGGCTAGGTTACGGCCATGTTCCTCATCCAAAAGCAAAAAGTCTTCTCTCGGATTACTCGAAATAAAAGAAAAGTAAGCGGCATTTAATTAAACATTTCCAGAGATACCTGTGCGGAAATTCCATTGGTCTCTCGGATAGTCTGTCTTTTGAGACGGCGACCGCCTCGCTGCACCCCGACAACTGGGAATTCGGTCGGTTTCCTCGGGAAAATGCCGTGTCCTCATTAAGAAGGTGAATTGGCGTACTCTCAGGGTTCACACTATCAATTCTAAATAGTATAAATTAAATCACGGAAGATACGGAGGCCGCATCCAGCAAGAGCACTTTCCACTCCCCCTCATCCCCCACGCCGCGCCGTGGCGAGAGGATTACTGGTTGAAATCCGTTGAATCAGGTGGCATTCACCAACATTCGACCTTCATGCCGTTTATCTTTGCCAGGAAAGGAAAAGAACTCCAGCACACTCCAGCGAATAGATAATTGCAAATTCCTTCAATACTTAACTTCGAAATGAAAGCACACAAATTAGGTATTATCATGAACTTGTGCACGAGTGTATGAAATATCGTAGCGTACATTAGATTGCTATGAAAATAATAATAATTTTGCTATGGTAAAATGTTAACTAGCACGTATGTTTGGTATCAAATCAGTAATTAGTTCACTGATTAGTACTTGGTAAAATAAAATCACTACGTTGTACTGTATTTTTACGCTTATTTAACAGAAAAACGCGAGATATTAAAATGGGTAGAAGTGTTAAATGTAATTCAGCAGATTAGAGGAATAAGCAACTTATAATATCCCCATAGACCTGTTACATAATACACAGGTGTGATAGCAGATGGAGAGAGGCCAATTTGGCAGTATTAGGCGATGGGGAGGAATTAGAGAGGGGTTATCGTTACAATATCATCCTCGTTTCGTCAGCATCTCAGTTTCATCCTTATTTTCAACTTATTCGCGGAGAGTTGAGTGAATGAGGCGGGGGAGGAAGTAAGTTTCAAGCAGAATAACCATTTGCATTTAAATTTTGATCAAGCTTAGTTAGTCAGTCAGCAAAAGGATTGAGATAATTTCTTATGGAATTACAGAATGTGTGATATGGGATGAGAATCAAAGAGACAAGATACATTGGTATTGAAGTCATCGGAATGAGTGGTGACTAAATGCAAATAAAAGTAGGGGGGCAAAAACATTAAAAAAAGAACAGTTTACCTACACCAAAAGTATTTTAGAAAAAGGGGATAGAGTGGTAACGGCGCTAAAAGAAGAATTTCGTTAGATAAGAAATATTTTACAAAAGAGAGGGGGCTAATGACAAATTCTCCAAATTATACCTGCGTGACAAGACTAGTAAAATGATTAAATGGGAGTCATTAATTTTTCGGCTCGGAGATTCAGTCGTTTTAGAAAGTTAATTGCGCAGATCGGAAAACTATGAAATGTGGGTGTGGAGGAGGATGATGGCCAATGCTGGAGAAGTGGTAATGGAATGTTGAAGTCAGTGATTTTTACGGGAGGACGCATACATGGTAGAGGAAGGGTGAGATACGGTGGTTGAACGGAATGAAGGGAGGCAGGAAGTAAGTATAGTGGAAGAGTTAATAATTGTAGCGGATATTTTAAAATATTTATTGGGTGTCGTGCTAGGTAGGGCCTAGTTCTTAGGCATATCAAACGCTTACCTTGACAGGTACACTAATCCCTTTGTAGGTAGTAAAAATGTAATAAGAAGACTCGAAAATTGAAAAGCAACCTTTCCAAAATGTTGCGTCAGCTATCCCTGGGCGCGTTGGATTACGAGAGTCTTTTCACCGTGAAATGAAGTCATCTCCGCCCCCGTGAATCATGTCACGGTTGGTGACCCACCATCTCAACAGGGTTAGTTGTCACGAGAGATGGTCACTTTCTTCTCGCGGCCATCGCTAAGGAGAGCGAGATGGCGATAGAGACCACACGTGAGAGGATAAACAAAGAAATTTCAAGGAGAGCGCTGGACACGAAGATACTTGTTACACGAATAACTCTACTGATAATGAAATAACTCTACCAATAAAACTACTAAATAAAACTAATAATGCTACGTGTTGGCCATATATTTCAAAATGAGACAGTGGTGTGACGCAATAAGCAGTAAACAGAGAGAGAGAGAGGTAGGATGAGAATGCCAAGGGTGTCGGTTCAATTTTTCTGTCAGTTATATTGCAGAAAGTAGTGGTTAATGGTAATGAGTAACACTCAAAGCGATATATTTTGTTTTAAGTTAAAACACATCTTATGCATAAATATTTCAATAAATTATGGCATGCCCCATCGGATTGGGCCAATTTAATCGTTAATGTTAGTCTCATAGAGACCGCTATAGAAATCAGTTTCAATGTGTTTTTGTATCCCCGAACGATGGGGCTAAAGAATAACTTCCACCACCAAATGAAGAATTTGTTCTCAGATGAAGCCATTTTATATGTAAAGCACTGGCTTTACAATGACGACACAGACGGCTATTTCTGCCATTTCATCACGTTGAATGACTGTTGACCAGCCGTCTTCCAAATTAATAGACGAAAAATCTCCGATTTGATGTGTCACAGGAGAAAGTGTGAGAACTTGCTGACCGTTTTGTTCGATTTTTTGGTGAGGACTGTGATAGAGGGCAGAATTCAAGCCAAGCGATGTGGATGGGGGAGAAGGATATACATACTGCATGAAATGAATGGAGACAATATGCATAAGGAATTGAGGAAGAGTTTCTTGCTCTTTCACCGAGTGTCAGGTTGTTTTTTCTCATGAAATGCTTAAATATGCTTATCTGTTCAGTCTTGGTCCATCAAAAACGTACCTTAGACGGGAGACCACGTAGTAAAAATATAGAAAAACGGTTTGTTACGTCCGTGAAAAACTATTTTCCTGTTACATATCTAAAAGATACAAGCATTAGATTTGGCAAGAAAGTCATACACGTTTATGTTTACACCATGCATGCTTTTGAAATCAGCACTGAGCAAGTTTGGAAGACCTTCCATATATTGAAGAATATTTCATTTCTCCTTCAAATCAACAGGAAAGGACATTTTCTCAACGAATAATTATCCCCTTGAAGATTAAATGCCGAAACAACTGTTATTGTCTGCTACCCACTAACAACACCAGAAAATCTCAGATCTTTGAAAGGCGAGAATTCTTGGTGATATAGTCAGAGAGAAATTTAATGAAAGAATGAGAAAGTAATGAAAGTTTGAGATTTATACGCTTTGGATTTTATAATGCAGAAAGATGTAGACCTCTTGTAATTGTGGACTACACTCTCGTCCTTAATATTTCCGAATAGTGTAGGGAACAATTAAATGTTTACGAAATTGCGTCTGTTATTTCCAAAGAAAATAAATGGAAATCAGGCTCTTAAAGAGAATAAAGAGTAAAGAAAGAATAAATTCAGTACCGCAGTGTCAATATCTAATCCAGAACATATCATGTTGAAGAAAGTTCACCTTTAAGAAACTTTGGTTCGTAGAGTGAAGAGATTTACTAAAATACTTTAAAAGAAATGTGATCACATCGTAATTTATTCAAATACAATTTAAAAGAAAGTTTGGAATCTGTCGGACTACTAATTAGGGATTAATTAAGCGTTTAAATTAAACCTCACGTGAACCGTGCCGGCATTGGAGTCAAGCGGTTAAAGTGCTGGACAACCGACCGAATGGTCACGGGTTAAAGACCCATATGATGACTCTGGAAAACCCAACAAAAACTAGCCAGGGTGATTTCCCGAATAAACGATCTTCTCTGGCAACACAAGAAAACACAATTCCCACTCTGAATGAGCGAATTTCAACGCCTTAGGTCTTAGTGCTCTGCTCTGATCTATCACTAAGTATTCAGGTCGATTACCGTAGTTCGTAAAAATAAGCGTAATCGTATATATATATATATATATATATATATATATATATATATATATATATATATATATATACACTTTTTTGGAAAACCCACAAACGTGTAATGTAAATTCACTGATAGTCATAACAAACACAGAAACCAAAACACAAAAGAGGAAAAACTCACTGGTTCTCGAATTTTCGGTGGTCCAACCACCTTTCTCAAGAGGATTTAGGAACAGAAATCAGTTCTCAGAACAGTTCTGTTCCTAATTCCTCTTGAGAAAGGTGGTTGGACCACCGAAAATTCGAGAACCAGTGAGTTTTTCCTCTTTTGTGTTTTGGTTTCTGTGTTTGTTATGACTATCAGTGAATTTATATATATATATATATATATATATATATATATATATATATATATATATATATATATATATATATATATATATATATATATATATATGAGTTATGCGCTGGAAATATTTGCTAAATTTTGAAAAGTTTGTTTGTAGTTTTTCAGTCACATTGGTGTTTAATATTGCTTTAAACTAATATGCTTAATTTCACGTACGGTTTGTAAGTAACCCGTCTGTATTTTTTTTTAACTGGCATGTTATAAGAAAAGAAAATCATAGTGATTTGGTACCGTTTTGGCGATTTAAAAAAATGATTGGTAAAAGAAAATTACCTTTGCAGTGAGTGTTACATTTTTAAACACTTAAATAATTGGCAATACACCCAAACAGTTCCAGATGTTCTGAAAGTTATATCTCACACAACAAGATAGCATTGTCTTGGTAACTGCTTGTTATGCTTGAAACGATTGATATCCAATTCGGTACGTTAGAAGTCACTTAAAAGATTGACGAACGGTCCTAGAAGTTGGTGTTTGAATCGATCGGAAAAATATCATGATCCTCTTCCTCCCCCTTTTTGATCCTCCCGATCGCGTTTATCTAACTTGGGAGACGTTGATCGGATTTACGATTCTTACTGGAGACACTGTAAAAAACATGGCGGACACAGCGACGTTCTTCCTCACTTTTCTCAGCTATTAAGGATAAGAATTATTGGAGGAGAGGGTGAACTTAGTTATTAGAAGAACGAGTGAAGACCGTTTTGAAATGATCAAAGTATCTTGAATGAAAGCATGGACATTTAGGTTTTTCACATATGAAAAGGATTTACACTGATTTTATTCGAAATAAAATTAGATTTGGACACGATTTTATTTGGATTAATTCCAGCGGCTTTGAGAACTACTATACTTTCACGGTAAACCAGTCGGTTAAGAATTTTAAGTAAACCTCACGCAAACCGGGTAAAACGTGCCGGCGCTGGAGTCAAGCAATTAGAGTGCTTGACAATCGACCGAAGGGTCACGGGCTAAAGAGCCCGGTGATACCTCTGGAAACTCCAATAAAAACCTAACCTGGATGATTTCCCGAATAAACGATCTAACATTTCTTGGCTACAATCCATTTATTCCTGATTGAGTTATTTATCATGGTTTTGGCATTCAACCTTTAAACTAGAAGTTTGTTATGAAGTTCCAAGCATGAAAAATCTTAAATACATGATTTACCGAAACACAATTTGTATTTTAAGCTGTTAATGCCCATACGAAACAATATTTTACTTTTTAAAGGGATGTAGCTCACAGAATGGCATTATTCAAGGAGAAGTATCTGATAAAAAATACAAAACATTGGTTTCTCTGAAAAACGTCAATTAGTGAGCAGATTTTTCTATATTTCAATCTGCTTCCAAAACATCCTTAACAAACGCTATACATATATTAGGTGTACATACATACGCGTTTGATTAATGTCCTCTATTGTGTTTCCCCTAGGCTCATGTCATAGGATTCAGATTTTATTAATCGCTTGATGAAGTATGAAATGATTTGTTAATGTTGGAAACTAAAAAAAGGGAGAAAATACATTTTAAATTTAGCAGACGGGGTTCAAAATATAAACTCACTATTCCGAGAGTAGTACTTTGCGTAGATGTATATTTAAACTTTAACTAATGAATGCATTTTGTTGGTACAATTTCACACACATACGTTTTTTCAAAATGCATACATTAATTAAAAGATTTGTTTTTGAATGCATGGTATAAAATCCAATAATGAGACATCAAATATTTTTTCTCGACTAGAGGCATTGCTTTCATCGCATAAGTCAAATAATGGTAATTACATTTTATTTATTATCTCTTACCATGGAAAACTAATTTTATTTGGATCGACAAAATTTGTGTATATGAATATACTGGAATTATCGACTGTTTCAGGCAAATGAATAAAAGGGACATATGATTCTCGGATGCTGACTAATCCTCTAATTTGTGAAAATAATTGATGGATAAATAACTTAGCATTGTACTTTTCCACTATACTTCATTACAATGTACTGTGCGTTTCGACATTACCACGCCATCTTCAGGTAAAAGCATAAACATGTACTGATTATGTACTCGACAATTACGTGTCAACATCAAAATTCATTCTACATTATATTAAAGGTCAGAGGAAAAGTAAAAACATAAGTTATTTATTCGTGAAACATGATTAAAATCGATTACTGAATTTTTCCAAACATACGTCTCTTGTGTTTATTTTCAGGTTTTGGCGAGTCAAAGGTTTTATGCCCGAAATCCGTAAAAAACGAACACAGCCCAAGTTGGTCACAAGAGAGTGAATTATAGAGGATATCACATAACTTTGTTAAACCATTATTTTTTAATTTCTATGAATACACGAGGTATTTCTGTTGCGTAATTCCGACACATAAATTGTATCATGTGCCCTTACAATTATAATACAATCAATTGAAACGAGCGGCAAGAGTGATTATAGGTGAGATTAGTTCTCATTAAATGAAATCTGCGTCTATGATGAAATCTGGATTTTACCATGCTGGTTGAGCTAGATGCATTTGATCATATGGCGTCTCTGATTCTCGGTGAAATTAAACCATGTATTGAATAACGTAATGAATGACAAATGGCGCATGCATTTTTTAAAATATTTATTTTTTAAAGTAACCTCTCTATCATCCAGAGGTGAATTTTGAATGATTCCTCACAATTAAAAAGGTGAAATGTTTCATTATTCATCATTATTTGGCAAGAGAACTGTATAATAGACCATCCTATTTGAACTACTAATTTATTAATTTAGGGCTCATAAAAAGTATAATTTAAAATCGAAGTTAGCATTTTATATTTGATATGTGAATTACAATTACTTAGTTTACTATCCTATTATATTTGTATAGATTTTTTACTTCTCTGTGTCACAAAGGTGTCTACTAATTACGTAAACAATATGCACTAATGGCTAAATTTTCCCAAAGTAATTTTATCTTTTTGTCAAAGTAAATTCCCTGATTTTTAAATAGATTATATTATTCTTTTAACAATAATTTATTAAATCTCTACCATTGTTCCATGTGTCGTTAATTTTTAATGAAATGCATTCCCGGGAACTTTTCTTCATATGCTGACAGAAAGAATACTATTTCTACTATCATATTAAAAATATCTTTGTCTCAATGTATCCCTTTTTTCAACTATCGGTTTTAATTATACGCATTAAATGTAATTTGTAAGGCCATCAAATATCATGCTGTAATTAGACACAATTTATAAAATATCTCTAAAAATTTGGCATCGATGAGAAAGGGACATAAAGGGATAAAAAATATACCAAATTGAAGCTAACTCGCAGGCTAAGCGATGTCTTCAAATCTAATAATTGACTTCAAATCTGACATAGATAACATTATTAATTTACATTAATCTATAAACAGCCCTTTTTGGCCATTGCATCGGACTATCAACAGTAATAAAATTATATATATAATTATATATATATATATATATATACATATGCCACCGGAGCTGGGACTTAACTTGCAATTTGTGGAGAAAAAATTTCAAACGGCCCAAATTGGGATAAAATTGGTAGGTATGCGGAGTCAACTGATCAACGAAAAGCCGTGGTCAAGTGAGAGATATTATTCCGACTATTTAAATTAAAATTCTCCCCAGATGTAATAATAGCGAAGCGATATCTTTATAACTAAAAGTTTAATAGCACATGATATTAGGAAGGAAAATATTCCAAAATCATATCCTCCATCCACTTCAGACTTTAGGGCTTTCCTTACAAAACACTTAATTATCCCGTATGCATGAAATACACGAAACAAATGAACAATATATTTATAAAGGTGGCTAAAAATCACCAATCAAATACATTATTATTAAAATAATTGTAAATGCTTCCAAAGTTTTTGAATTAGTACTATCACAACATGCAATGAACTCTAAATACCATTAATTACCAGCTGCATTTAAAATGACCACGTGACCAGTATAAAAGATGAGAAAACTACCTTGAATAATGGACTAAACGAATAGCTTAGCTACTTCCTTTAAGAAGTTAATTGCATTCAAATATCTTAAAATGTATTTTATCCATATCATGCTATGCTTTCCAAAGATGTTAACTCAAACCTTAAGTCATTCCAATCTAATTTATGGAAAAACTCCAGTGAGGGCACACCTTAGCTCATATAAACATCTTTTTCCTCCCAAAAAGGGTTATTAGGGTTAAGGTTAGCAATTTATGGCAAGAGAGGTCCCTTTTATCTCTGTAAGCTGGTGATGAACCGATACTAAGCGAAATAAAACTCAACTACCATGGGAAAAGACTTCGCAATTACCTTCGTAGGTCGTGGAGGATTAAGGCACACATTATCCTCTTAAGGTTGGAAGCAAAGCTTTCCAATATCCGTAAGGGGAAAATGGATCGCATTTTTTTCTCCTGTTATGAAGGCGTGCGGGGTCCATGAAGCGAATCAATAACTCAGGTGCGGACAGAAGGCATTCACGGAATCGCTATGAATTAGGCATTTTAATATTTCATGCACACACACACACTGATTGTTTCAATCTTTTAACATGATCATACTGTTTAGGAGTTCAGTCGTAATATTTGAACTCCGTTATTGAAAATAGTTAACCTGTGCAGTTGTCGTTGACTTCTAATTAATATATTAGACTGTACCCCTGGCCTTCCACTGCTATGATTTAATAAATACATCCCTTCAGAGTCATCCGCTTACGATGAATTTGCACCCTGTTGAATCGTTGATTCTCGCTAAGCTCTCTGCATCTTGAACAGCTCTCCCACGCACTCACAAATATAACAGGCCGCTCAAGCGTTAGATGAATGCGCAACGCATGAATCACAAAACAGCTTATTCGTTTATTAAATGATCGTTTCATTTTCGGTCAAATATTTCCAGTACTATATATTTCAAAAGTGTTTGGATTAACATGATCAATGGTATTCTACCGTTCAAGGTAGAATACCATTGATCATGTTAATCCAAACACTTTAATGGTATTCTACCGTTTGTATAAGCACAGTCAATAAAATGGGTAAATGGTAGTTTACAATTACGATCTGATTCCCGATCAATTTTTTTGAGACGCACAAAACATTTGATCCTTGAGCAGGCAAGATTTGCAGACTTTTAGAAAGGTACAGGTTGTATGAGTTTTCATGAAAAAGAGAGGGAGTCATTATAAACGACCACAAATTATGTTGACCAATAGGATAAAATAAGATAGTTACCCAACGTCACCGACAGATTCAAGTACTCGTTTTTCCTTCGTATGATACACAGCCTTTAAAAAATCGAACGTCGTGACCGAATATTTTTATTAAATAGAGCAAAATTTGGTGATAATAAATGGCCAAAAACAACATTTACTGCAAGATATATATGTATAGGAATGTATATCCATGGATGAGTGAGTGAACAAATAAATATTACTATGCTGAAAACTGTAATAGAGGGGAAAATGTTAGGAAAACAAAGAAAGGGCAGGAATAAGATATGGATGTTGGTCGGGATGAAAGGAGAAAGACAGTACACAGAGATGAAGTGGGACTTGATGTAGAGTAGGTTGCTGGATTGTGTTTTGTTAGGAGTCACAAAATATTTATTTGGTATTTGTGTCCATCCATAAACCTACCTTAACTGGTAGATTAGTTAATGATAGTATATGTACTTGCACATGTATGGCTAGCGCACTAACAATTCTCGTCACATGCACTTGCTGTGTAATTCTGTAGAAGTAATTGTCGAAACTACATTATCCGAGATGGAATACGTGTACCAACCGGTGAAGGAGACTACTGAGGATACTTCACGTTTTCAGGCTTCACTTCGTGGAATTGTATGATGTTTACATGGACATCCCCGAGAACTTTTTAAGTGGGTGAAATGGACAGTTGTTTGGAACTAAGTTTTCCGGCAGCATTTATTTAAATTTGCACGTTTTTCGAGGTTTTTTAGAGTAGTCCCTTTTCCCTTATCTTTCCTTATAGGTTACCCATTCCACATATTGCTTGCATCCTCTGCCACACACCTCTTTGTTGGATAGACGGGTATTATTGTAGGCGTGGATGTACATTAAAACAGGTAGATATTATTAAGACAACATAATGCTCATTATTTCTACCTGGAACTTATAAAATACACTCACTAAGGGCTAACGTGCTTTAGAAACCGACTTAGATACTTTTAATTGGTGTCAAATTTGTCTAAAATAACAAAATATTATGTTTCAATTACTGTATAGTAAAACACTTCCGGATATAAAACATTGGAAGTTCTGTTGGTTAAGAAAAAAAATTCGCGAGATCCCTCCAGTCTTAAACTCGGTGGTGCGTGCGATGAGGCGGCCAACACGGAGAGTTATAACGGAGGTGCTCGAAAGAATTTGAGTTCCTCCCTCGCATGGCAAAAAAATACACCGCCTTCACGTCACCTCAGGCTCTTTGAACGTAGAAAATGAATTCTGAGCTATGCCATACGAATTTCATCCTATATAGCCGTTAAGCTCCGTGAATATGCGTCTGATCAATTAACAGCTGACCCGTTTGCAAATGATTAATTTAATGCCGTACGTGGAACGTACTTTAGTGTCAGAGTCAACAGCAGCCCTGCCTTCGCACCCCAAAAATCATCTCGCTAATTATGACCTGCGGGCAACCGGCACACAATTATTTGGTAATATATTTTAGATAGGCATACAAATAAAATCTAAGATTTTCGTGTATTTAATTTACTGTTAATTTAATTACACTGAACACTGATTAATATTCGAACAATGAATGATCACCCTTGGTTTCTACTCAAGAAGAAACGGCGAGGCAGTGAAAATCGGGCCTGGTTTGCGGATGGGAGTGTATTTTCCACATTTTTGGCAAGGGAAGTTGTGGAGGCCCCAAACTATTCAAAGTTTTCGCAAAGAATGCTCGGTTAACTACTTGCATAAATTAAGAAGCCCTTTCTCTGCTGGTGAGTACCGCCCGGCGGGGAAGGCCCCTCGCCAGTGGTGACAACGGTGGGCGTTCAGATGCAGTCGCTGCTGGCCACTTTCGGGAGTTCATTCAACTTGTATGAGCTCGCAGTGATAAAGGGAAGTTGTGGCGAGAGAGAGAGAGAGAGAAAGAGAGACGGAATCCTCTGGTCTAATCTTGTGGTGAAGTTCCAAGGAGCTACGGTGTGACGTCCCACTCAACCCTATGTATCTGATGGTTTACGGTATTTCAATTACCTCCACTCAACGTGAATGTGGGAACATAGATTAAAAACAAAGCCACAGGAAAGTCATAAAGTCCGGAGATAGAACTTTTGTCCATGAAGTATTGAAAATACGACCGTGGATTGGTTGCACGTACTCTGAGGAAATATGGGTTGATGTGAAATTTTTATACGATTTTCACAGAGACGAATTCACACGCAAATACTATCATCATCATCATATGCTCTCCACCTGATAGAGGTAGATGATGGGCGACATATGTCATTCTTCATTCATTTAAATCTGCAAAACCATTAAAATTCACACTAAAAGGTCAGGAGCTCTAAGTCGTCAACCTGCAGAGTACTCTATGCGCCCGGATAACACCAACCGTGATATTTTTAAAAGTGTATTGTTAATTGTGAAAATAATACAATAAATTTTTAGTCGATCTATGGCTATCCCCTAATTTTACTGTTGTGGGATTGAAAGTGCATAATTATTCTCGCAATTTTATAGGTGATTAGCATCGTCGGAGTTGAGGAGAATTCAAAGACTTGAAATAACTCGAAAAGAGTTTTAAAAAACCTTAGAGAAAAACTGCAGAGTATAGTTTTAAATTTTTACAATTTTCTGCAAGAAAGTAATATTTCTTATAAGAATACTGGAGGAAAGGATATCCCAACATACAAGGCGAAGTAAGAGCAAGTCTTGTACAGAGGTAAAGGAATTAAAATGTAAGCACTATTAGGGTGGTTATAAATATTCCATACTGTACAGGTCGACTATATCCATCGGATGAATAATAGAATTGGACTCCAGCATTACAAGCGGAGCATGCGCTCGTCGCTATTTAACATTCGAGTTCGACAAAATGAAGGCTAAGCAGGAAAAAAGTTGCGATCGATGAAAAACCTGCCATTCTCTATACGAACAGCTCAAGTTAGCCAATGAATGTGTAATCAAAGAACGGAATCTTAACACCTGCCACACGTCACGACTCCTGAGATACGACGCAGATGCAGATATGGTGATAAACATGGATTTTCGAATGAGAAGTATCAACATAAAGGGCATTATTATGGCCCCACTCTAAATCGGTAGGTTAGACCACAAATATGAGATAAGGGGGATATGCTGCCTTACAGTCAGATATAAATATCTGTTCTTTTCTCGAACAATCTGGAACCATGATAGTAAGAATTCAAAGTCATAATTGAAATAGTAAATGCACTTGAACTACAAGTAAGGACAATAATAAACGCCGTGTAGACATTCGGTACGTACTACGTTGGTGACTGTACATGTGTATGTTAGTTGCAACATGTATTGCATGTATTTGCATGTGTATAAGTTAAAATGGATTTTGTAGGAAATATTCATCAGTGTGTGTGTGAAATGGTGTAAATTTGTGTGTTTTGCATGTAGCTGCATTATGTTTTACGCGTGGTGTCCCATCACCCCGCGCCACACGCCCATTTGACGCCTTTCTGGTGTATTATGTAGATACATCGTATGAATGTAGAACACGCGAAAGAATTTTGTGTGACGGTGAAAAAGTAATTTCATTTGGGTGATGGAACATTGGAAAAGGGTCCCTCCGCCTGGAGTATTTTACTTTTGAGTCTCTGGGACCGGATTTTACGTACCATCAATTTTACCGCAAAAAGGCGTTCTCCATAAGCGATTTTCATTTAATTCCAGTAGTTTTACTCTTCTTCTCTAGAAATAATTTTTATTACCAAAAATGCTCAAAGGAAATCCAGTAGGTTTTACATTTGAAAAATATTTCATACAGTCGTTTTTGTGCCTTATGAAAACGCAAAGTAATACATAGACCAATATCAAAGTATTTTGGGATTGATTCAAGGCTATTTTGTTGACGCAATATGATGACGAAACATGATGATCCCACTTGACGATTCACAGAGGATCAAGGACCCTTTTCATCGAAAATCAGGGTAAGTACTATCCCCATGACGCCTCTTGCATGCCCGTACAGTGATGTGAAAGCTAATGAGTCGATAGAAATTGGTGACTGTATATCGTACATGTCTACTTCATATATGGACCCAATACGCTTCACCAACAATGACTCCACCGCACTGATGAGAGCGGAGTGAGAGCCGAGTTGTTCAACCTCGGGCTAAATATAGATGTACTTCAACCTCGGTTAACTGGATTTGAAAGGAATGCATGCCCGACACATTGCCCGGATCGCAGGGATAGCAACAGACCAAGAGTGTACGATTCCAATGTCAGATGGATAAGGGTAACACAAAAATGTAACCAATTTTTGAAATATTTAAATTAGCATTTCTGGGGACATTGCATAAGAAATTGCCAAATGCCCATTGATTAATTGAATGAGAGTAGGAAATATACATTTGTAGAAATTATTTTATTAGTATGCGTTTATTGTTCTGGTTTCGGGTTTTCCAATAATTACCATCTCGGGTTTTTCAATATCAAAAACAACTCTAAAATATTAAAAAGTACATTGAATTACACTACAATTTTCAACTTTTTCATACTACTAACAAGCCGGTCAACTTCCATTATTTTTGTGATTTTATCGACATTTTCAACGACGGGTCTGCCTGTGTGAGGGGCATCTTTAGCATCAAAAATGCCTGAACGGAATCGACGAAACCAAAATTGCACGTCATTAACTGTTACAGCAACAGAACCAGAAACACCATTCACAATTTTAGCGACCTGGCTTGAATTTTCACCTTTATCAAAGAAAAACGGTAAAATGTACTAGGTTGTTAAAAAAATATATAAATAAAAATATATCCCCGCCACACGCCCTTGCGGCGGCTTGCGGGGTATTATGTAGATATATATATTTTTATATGTATATTTTTTTTTCTAGAGAGAGAGAATCAATCGCTTTTGTTAAATTTCTCACAGTCGCCGAAAAGAAAGAATTGTACTAAAATATCAAAGGCGGGAACTTATGTGACTCCTTTTGTTTGGAAGTCCATATGAGCGTTCGAAGGTGATTCACGGGGGGGCGCCACTTGACTCCGTCGAGGAAAACTTGGTTTAAAAGTATTAAAATTGAGAATAGTATTCAAAGCAGAGAAACGAGGTTGTGATAGCTACCATTCCGGTCACGTTCTATCTGGTGCTGCTTTCCGCGAGCTTTAGTGCTCCGTCTGGCCTGGGCTCTTTGGGACGCGCCGTCTTCATCTCCGACCATGTCGCGGGGAAGGGAAGGTTTTGCTCGCGAGAACTTCGAATCGAACGCGTGGGCCTTTAGAACGGCTGGGCGGAGGAGACTGGAGGAATGGAGAATGCTGAAGGTCAACTGAACAGAGGAAAATAAGAAAGGAGGAAGAGCACAAGAGAGTACTTGTCGCACATTAGAAGTGGGCACGAGTGGACTCTCGGGAGCTCGCGCCGATCGAGTGCTTGAGGGTGGACAAAGGTAATAGGGGAAGTGGCAAATGAAGCCAAGCTAGGGAAGCGTGATATTCGAATGTAACGGAGTGTGAATCCTTAAATGTTTAAGTAACTCTGATGCGGAGAGGTTAAACCCAGTGAAAACTCACATATGATGCGTAAGAACTTCAGTTCTCAGATTTCCAGTAAACTTCGTCTATTATCTCACAATGCAGTGACACACAGGGACATATTCAGTAAGGGAGATAGGGAACCATTATCTGTAGGCCTTAATGCGATCAAAAAGTGTTGCTAGATATGGGAGCTAGAATTCAATTGAGAGAAATATTTGGAGGAAGATTATTTCACCCGAAATCACCTACACAATACAGGGAACCAACATAACAAACATAGAATCGGTAAACTTTCTTCCGCAGGAAAATACATTGGTGACATTTTCGGAATAGCAAATAAGAAGTTAGGATTCAGAAAAAGGATACATGGGAAATGTAACGAGAGGATGACAGAGCAATATTATTATACATTATTTAGGCTCTATCAAGAGAATGGGATGGGTATGGGATGCTCGCAAGGTAGATTTAGTTTTGGAACTCGATCGAGCAGCTAGATTTGTACAAGGTTTTTATGAAAAACGTAGCAGTGCCACGGCACTATTGGAAGAATTAAGATGTGAACCACTAGTTGACAGAAGGCTGCAGTACAAGTGAAATTTACTGAGTAAAGTTGAGGCAGGTCCCTTATCCAAGGATGTTAAAGTTACTCGTAGTACAGGCCACGGCTTATTACGGTACATCCGAATACGAACGATATATAATGGAAAGGATGAATTTAAAATGACATTATTATCTCGTAGGATTAAAGATCACAATAGATTTGATTTCAGGCGGGTAGAGGATAATTAGTATTGGTACAGTATAATTATATATTTGATCGATATCATGAATGCATTTTAAATGGACCCATATTTATGACAATATTCCCTCATAATTTGAATATATCCTACCTCTGAATAATCCAGTTGTTGAATATTTTTGCACATAAATTGCTTTTTTCGTGTTGAATAACTTTGGCCGGGGGTAACTATCAAACCACAATCTGTGTAGAGATGTAATAATTGTGCGTGCATGGCTGGTGGCCCAACACCCCCCACCCCTTGTGGCGGTTTGTGGGGCATTATGCAGATAAGATATGGATTATAGATAAGATATGCATCTTTTCTAACCAAAGTTAACTTCACCGTTTGACGCATACCGTACTTGCTCCCCATGCGACACAACTTTTGGGAGATTTTGGGGTGGTAGCGTGGATCTAGATATGTTTAGTTATAAATCAAAACCTCTTAGCAATAATCATAGAAGACAGTAGTTGGAAGTACCCGCTGTCATATCCCATAGTGGTACATTTCTTAATGCCGCTTTACGATAGCTAGACGCTTAAAATATGCATAAAAATATTCAGTTTTTTTATGTTTGTACCTGTATTTTAATAATGGTAATCTATCTAGAAAATTGAAATTGAATAACAAACAATTATAACATTAGTTTATATATTTAGATCTAGGTAAAAAGTGAGCGTCAGAGTAATTGTTGAAGGATGATTATTGTAGTTCTCGAAGTACAATCTGTCGTAATTCATGCTTCGTAATGATTTATTCTCGAATTGTGATTCGCAAAAATGATCCCTATTGTATGGATCGGTTCTGGTGTGAATTTTCTTTTCCTTAAGTATTGGTTCTGGATTGAATTTCTCTAAATCTCAGAACTTAATAAGATCTGATCTTTCCTGTACAATTCGGTGATACGCAAGTTCGATCGTTAGGCTCGAATAATTAAAACTTTCCTAAAATTTTACATTACGTCCGCACTCTTCGCGTCTCCAACCAACTGTGGCCTTCCAAAAATAATGTGACACTTTTTGTTCATCTATGACGATTCTTCAGAAAAGGGGCTTGTATACTAAAATCCTGTTTACTTCCACAATTAAGCCCTTTCTTTTGAAGGATCTCAAACCCTCGACGAGTATTCACGCTGAGATCCAACCAAAGGGAAATAATACTTCCCCTTACATTTTTTCATTCAAATATTTCTCCATTACTCTTTTCATGAACATTGGTTTCCTTAATCCTGCTCCTCAGATGTTCCTGTCGTGCTTTTTCCATATTATATTTGATTACTGCACGTGATACAATGACGTCGCACATGTTATTCATACCTCTCCGACCTGCATAGGTGGGTGTAATGATGAATTTTCACAGGATATTTTTTCTGGAGACTTTTTTACAGTTTAACTGGTGACTCAACTCGGAATGACAAATACCAATATCGTTGAGAAAGAAATAGGAAATGCTGCAATGTTCTTAAACGAAAAATAAAATGAAGAACCGCGGACGGTTGCAACGTTTTCGCCTAGCTGTTCGTGAAAAAAAACAGAGTAAATGGGATGATCTCCCATCTAACCCTACCACCATCCTCAGGGTCATCGAGGGGTAGCCACCCCACCGACGATCACCCCAAATCTCTCCCCCCTATTTTTTGAAAGGAGGCTCTCTGCTGCCCCATCGTGCTCCTCCCTATTCATGGAGGCGGCTGGAGCGTGGGTCCACCAGCCCATTGACTATATATGGCTGGAGATAAGCACCGAGCGGCAGATCCTGCGTCGGACGCGGAAATCGGGAAACCCTAAGCCCGCCACTCCCACCTTCCGAGGGAGGGCGGGTGGGGAGGGGTGCGAGGCTGAGAGGACGGGTCGGGGTTATTTCGAAATTCATTTTCGAGGGAGTTGAGCTGACCGCCGGGCTCACCTGCGCGAAGGGATGAATTGCTGAAAGGGTTTGGAAACGAGATGGGGAACGGTGTTAACCGCCATTTTCGGGAAACATTCCCTTTGGTTCACGGCGAATTTTGAGCGTTCAAGAGTCTCGAGGAAGTGTTTACCGCGAGTTAACATGATTACGCGCGATCGGTTTATAGCACTCCCTGAAACGACGGGTATGACCGAAGTCAGCTATCAACCTACAAGAAATCGACTTGAATATGTGTGGCAGGACAATGGCTGATCCGTACTGATTTTCCAAAACAGACCCCACTAAAGGTGCTTTTAATATACGACTGATGTCATGAGGAAGCGCATAGCGTCGAGGTAGATACGCCTGCATTTATCATTCAATTCTAGGTAAACTTGATTTGAGAGTAAAACGGTTTAAGAGCATATGAAAGCGTGGTAATTAAATTAGGATTGTTAGGTCGTTTGGAACTTTGATTTTTTTAAAGCTCAATGACGAAAAACGAGCATCAAAATTTGAATATATTTAAATTTTATGAGGAGAGTAAAATCTGCCGATGGATGCTGTGTCGGTTAGTTAGTAACGCAAATAGGATCTGGAGCTCAGCACAATTTAGCGTGTACTCTCCAGACCTCAAGTCTCACAGCCACCATGGCTTCATCATGATCTCGCGTGAAGAGAGACTCTTTTGAAATGGCCAAGATCGCTCAAGGTCGACTCTTATTAGCCAATCAGCGCTCGGATTGTGTTTCTACGGCAGAAAAAATAAACTTGTCGCTAGCCTCCCCATTCAGAGCTCTAATACGGGATGGAGGGATCATCTTCTTTCGAGGAGGGGAGGTTGAATGCCCTCATCTCAGCAAATGGACGCGTTAAGAGCGACGAGGAGCAACGGGATGCGGATAATGGGCGGATGCGACGCAGCTGTGGAGGTGAAAGGGGGGGCGGGCAAATTCCTAACATATCCCAAGGGGAAGGCTTCCCCCCTTTCTCCTTCCCTTTCACCCTGGTACATAATCTACAATTCTATCCGCCGCAAATCCTCCCACCACCTGCACTAGTGGTAGCTCATCAATGCCCTCGGTGTCGTTTCTGTCCTCACGGCCTACTCCACAATTTTCACCATTTCCAAGCACACCTAGTCCTGCATTTACATTCCGCTGTATTTCAAAATCTCTCCTGCGCAGCACACAAACCATTTTTCCTTCGTCATTTCCTCCTTCATCTTCTCACATTCTCCACCCTTCTTCGTTCCGTTTTAACTGCCTTCCTCTTTCTCCCTCTCCCGCGCTTTCAAAACATTGGCCACCCCCTATCACGTCTTTTAACAGCCCATTACATCAAAATATCTCCTGCGTAAACGCGTGGTATCTGCACAGTATTCTGGACAAAAATGAGATGGCAGTAAGGATTATATGAGAATAGGTTCCTTAGTAAAATAGATTCAACAAAGAAACATAAATTGGAGAACCTTGAATAAAGGCTTAGCGAAGACTTCATTTTTAGACCTAACGTGGAAGAGTCTGATATTTAAAGGGGAGTGATGGTAGGAGATTGGAGCCTCTTTAGATACTATTTTTCTGGGTACGGTTGAAGAAAATAATTTGGACAGAGGGGGGAGGTCCAACGGAGCAGTGCTTGAAATACGAGGCTCGTAATAGGACTAGAGAATTCTAAGGTGGCAGCGAATGGATTCTGCATGAAAATACTCGTCAGCGTGGGTGTGAGTTGGCATAAATTTGCTTGTTTTGCATGTGGTTGCATTATGGTTTACGATTGGTGCCCCCGCCACGCGGCCTTACGGGAGCTTGGTATGGTGTATCCGGGGGGGGGGGATTATTCCAGATTTATCCTGCGATACACCTGAAAATGTGAGACGAGGTTTCTGGGAGACCAAGCATACATTTTGTCAGAGCAAAAGTTGAGAGGTTATCTATTTTATCAATTAATATTTTTCGAAGATAGAAAAAGATGAATATACGCTGTACAAAAAATGCTTAGGCGTTTACCCTCATTTGATATGTGGCAGAATGCTTCGCGAAAGGAAAGACTGCCATTTATGCTGTTATCATTAATCACATATACTATGGATATGTAAAATTCAGATGTTAGAGATAGGAACGTCCTCGGTGGCATAAGCCAACCGCAGTGATCACATCTTGCTGCTTTCATCTGCTCTGTCCATCTCTGAAGACGGGGAATGAACTCACGTTGTTATAAAACTCTTGAGAATACAATATTTATTCGTGTACTCAAGTATTTTATACCCTTGATGTCCTGGTAACCCAAATGAACGTCATGCTCACCTTCCTTCCAAAAATGCCATGGGTATGCATGGAACCCTCTTTAGGCATTGCCATTTTGTCTTTAATAGTTTCAAATGTCAGATGAGGTACTGATCTTAATATTCTCGTCATTGAATAGGATATTACCATTCCAACTATGCTGATTTAGGTGCAATAATTTTATGCCCATTCACATATAAATACAGTTACTTCTTTTTATCTGATGTTAAATTTTTCATTATCGATATTCTTTCTGTTATGATATCGCGTCGCACTCCCGATTCTCGCCAAAAGTGAATTACCTGCAGCCGTGCCCACCGGAGTGTAACCCCCTTTGGAGCTCCGTTGGGCTGCCATGCCGGGGTAATCGTGCATCAACGGCCGCAGGCCAGAGAATGATGTTCTCATGGTCCGAGGGTCAATGGAAGGGATAGACCGCGGAAATGACGCGGTCAGATAAGGAAGGCACTGATGCCACCGAGAGAACCCGAGATATTCAAATTCCTCTCGCATATTCATCATTCTCTTTTAGGCAGGTTCAATCCGATAATTTTAAGCACAAAATTATTTCTATTATTTATAAAATCGATAGTTTGCCTTGAGATAGCGGTTAACGAAATAACATAATATAATTATAGCGCTTAGTGAATGACATACAATAAGAACATTTTTCAGAAAATAAAAAAATGTATTCATCCAGAAACATTATTGGCATCTCTAAAATAATTCATTCACCAAGTATTTATTTAAGTAAAGTTGTGGCTCTCACAGAAGGTATATTTTATTAAATTTAGGGAAAATGTCACACAATTTCGATCCACGTAAAATGATGAAACAATTACAGGTTGTTTGGTTGCATTAGTTTCAATATGAAACCAAGCCTGAATTTGTATTACTATTTCAAGTTATTTTGTATTATGTACGAGGTTTTCGCAAGGTCACTATCAACAAATCCATTGTTTCAATGTTGATATAAAAGGATATGTATTTCACATGGCCTTCATGCGTTTAAAAGTAATATATACCATCGGAATCCAATAGAGGAAACCATCGTACGGTCTTTGTTGTGCCACTTAGAAAACATTACGACAAAATGATAATGATGCTTGACACTGATACTCCAGTTCTTTTCACTAGGATTTGTTTTCTACGATGTGATCAAGGTCATCATTAGGTAGGTCACGTCATACTACACTTCGTTTTTATACCGTAGAAGAGTGAAAGATAAAGTGATTTCAAGGGGTGAAATTCGAGGATTTCGTGAGGGAAAGGTTTGCGTTTGCTAATGGAAGGTGAGATTTAAGGGAAATAAAGAGGATCGGTAGGATGCTTAATATAGTACAAGTAGAGGGGAGGAAGTGGGGACGATAATTTAGAAGGAGGAAAAGAAAGGAGTTTCGGATAGAAATTTGAAATACGGTAGAGAGTGTATATATAAAGAATGAGTTAACTTTACGTGTTAAAACCCTAGGGTTAATTATTTTTAGGTTATATAATGAAAAAAGAAACTTTATAATTCCACGTCGATTTATTAGACGGACGACCTAGGTTTCGACGTGGCACGTCATCATCAGGTGATGACGTGCCACGTCGAAACCTGGGTCGTCCGTCTAATAAATTTATGTGGAATTATAAAGTTTCTCTTTTCATTATGTTAAGTCGATTCCATGAAGTCACGTCCGAGACAACGAATTATTATTAGGTTAATTTAGTTTGTTCAGGATAACAGTTGAAGTAGTGGGGTAGTTATTTAGTTTATTGACAATCTACTCAAACCAGAAAGACTGCTATTAAACGTTTTCCAAAAAACTTAGTGTGAGAATATTTAAAATGAAATGCTCCAGTTTCCAATTGTTTTTCAATTTCCTACATGCATGCACCGATTGCTTTGGAATTGGTTTTGTCGTGTTCTTTTATCCCTTAACATATTCAACCGAGATTTTTATCTTTCATTTTAAACAATTTTTTTACTCGAAAGCTGAGAGTTAGAATTATTTAAAATTAAACAGATTCAGGCTTAATGCCAGGAAAGTGTACAGCGTATGACCCAAAAATTATTAGAATGATTTTTTTCCGGCCTAGTGAACGTCTGGAACAGTGCGATATTTGACGGGTAAGGGTGCTGTGAGGTCCTGGGAAAGCAAATAAACCCGCGCCAGTTGTCTGCGGGCCGCTATAGAGTGAGGATCGCTGCTAAACTGGACCCCTGTTTGAGGGTTGCGTCACTAATTCACGATGAAACGTTCCATGGAGCAACGATACGCGATAAAATTTTGTGTTGAGGTCGAAAAATCGGATTCGAGAGATAAGGCATGTCCCAAGGAATGGTTTTCCGATTGCACAAGTTGATGTTCCGGGTGTAGGGAGGAGGTGGACGACGAGGAACACCATTGGACTACTGTCATCAACACAGTGCGACGAACATGTGCCACAAGTGTGATTCATGTTCAATTCCGATTAATGTCGGAGGTTAGAATGTAAGGAAAAGAGTGCAATCTTCTGCAAACATAGTGCAATTTTTCTTATAGAAGATTTAGCCATGAGAAAAGTGTGTGTCAAAATGGCCCATTCGGAAGATCAGAAGGGACCTACAATGCCGATGTGGGACCGCCGGATTTCCGCTTGCACCTAAGAATAAAAAGGTGCATGGAAATAATCATTTTGGAACGCCAGATAACGTACCGCGACCAGAGACGCTGGCATCGGTGTGTCGATGTGCAAGAGTAATATTTTGAAGAATTGAATTATATGTGCTTTGATCTGCAACAACGTTTTTCCCAGATTTGTTTATCTTATTTTTGGGACAAATCCTGTATATCAACATTGATTTTTCCATGGATTTTTTCATGTGGTTTTTTTATATTTATTACTTCCCTCATCATCATCAGTATTTCAATCCTAGGATTGGTTGACTGCAGCCCTCCATTTGTCTCTATTTAATTTCAATTACCTCAATCCCGTATACCATTTCTGTTCTCCGTCTTTCCTTAATTTTTCCTATGTACATGTCTCTTGGTCTTCCTTGTGTGACCTATTATATTCCTAATCAATCCATTGTGCCTCAATGTGTGTCCAATCCATCTATTTCTTCTTTGCCGAAGCGTTCACCATATGGCCATATCCTCTTCTACTCTTCTATATACTTCCTCATTCCTTACTTTATCTGTCCATTCAATCTTCATCATTCTCTTCCAGCACCATGTTTCAAAGGCTTCTATTCTTCGCTGGTCCACTTTTCTAATGTTCCAAGTCTCTGAACCATAGAAAGCCATGCTCCACACGAGTCTTGACAAATTGTTTCCTTGTATCCATCTTTAGGGTTCTTTGAACATAGAATTGCCTCTTCTTCATGAATGCGTTCTTAGCTTGGGCTATAACTTCCCTATGCATGGATAAATAGGTCTTACTCTCACCATGCCAGTGCATTAGATACGAAATAGGACCCTAGGCATGGGAACGTATCATCAGGGGTCGGAAAACGTCTGGCAGTCTTTCAAAGCGGATGTTTCTCTGATGGAGGAGACATTGAAAACTGTGTATGTAAGGTGCGGGTAAATTTCGCAAATATGAACCTGGTAGCTTGCTCTAAATATAACTGAGTGGTGGCAGGAAGATGAAAGTTTCGAACTTCGAGAAGTTATAGGTACATTTAGGATACGAGTTCAAACTACCCAAACGCATTTGAACTGTTTCTTCACTGCTAATAGCACAACTTTGATAGCCGAAGGACTTCATCATAATTAATAATCTTATTAAAAGAGAATACTTAAATTAATTATCTGCAACAAACCAAATTATGGAGGTTTTCCGACAAATACCAATCAATCTTGACTCCTTGAAAGAATATAAAAATAGGTGAAGAGAATTTCTAAATATAAAAGAATATTAAAATTTTAGCGAAAATAAATGTATGTAATTAGTTTTTGCTTGAAATTCAATTAGAGCAAGTTCTTCCTGAATATCCCTTTTGTTTAGGTATTGTATTTTTCCATTTCATTATTTCCATTTATCTAAGCTCTGATGAGTCACTCAACTGATACGAGGAAGATGAAGTGGGATTTTTGGTCGCATCGTTAGGTCGAGCAACCATTGGAAACTATCGGAGAATGGCAAAATCAATCTATAACCTTATCATAGTGTACGTAACACGTCTTTATTTGAAAACGCTGTTCATGCAGTCCCTTTGATTCACTCGTAAGGCTATATTAAAGATATATCGACATCTTGTCACTATTTGATTTATAGTGGCCCTCTCGAAATAGGGAATATAGAGAAACCGATGAATGGAGGGCCGATTAATGCAATCCCCCCAAAATATGATGTCCTCGGAATTCAAATATGATATTCGATACTCGAAACACGTTATTCGATTCATGACTGCAAATCGTAACTCAGCAGATTTATGGCGTCGGTCGACACTGTATTTTGCTTTTTGATAATCCGATTAAGTTAGACCCGGAAGAAGAAATTATGTATTCCACCTCGTATCCTTGAAAACCCTAAAATATCTTTGGATACTATGTTCTTAGATCCTTGCATCCTTCAGGCTCTTTTTTTCACGTTCATTCAAGCTACACCAATTCATGCTCGTTGTCTCTTATCTTATAAAAAATCGTGGTCCGACCCTCGAGTAATGATATGCACATTTTTGCATAAATTTTCATGAATTTGGAATATGAAATTTATGGAATAAAGGGTATTCGATTTAAAAGTAAATGCAAGTATATAGGGCGTACCAATAATATTTCTCAGCGTACTCATATATTGTCACTTGATATACCCAATTTTACCATGAACAGTATCGTAAATACCTCAAATATTTTTTTTCTTACCGGAGCATATAATGAAAACAAATTCTCACGTATGAACGGGGAGAATTTGAAATAATTCCACGTAGGACAATGGACCTTATCAGAGGCCTGCGGGAATGCCTGCGTTAACATTTTATAGAAAGTGTATTCTATTCATAAACAAGTTTCATGATAAACATTGGG
This sequence comes from Hetaerina titia, assembly GCA_037158775.1. Taxonomy (NCBI): domain Eukaryota; kingdom Metazoa; phylum Arthropoda; class Insecta; order Odonata; family Calopterygidae; genus Hetaerina; species Hetaerina titia. The sequence continues at coordinate 97,315,120 of CM073771.1, read as the reverse complement.
AAAAAGCATGGAGAGGGATTCAAGAAATATTTCCTCAATTTTCATTAGCTGCAAAAATAATTACTTTTTCATTCAGGTAGCGTTTATGAAAACAATAAACACTATTCTACGATATAATAATAAATGTTAAAATAATTTTAATATAGACAGTTTAGAAATTAATGTATTTTATACCTCCCTGCGTGAGGCGTTATAGTAAATTATCAAGCATAGTAAGAGATAAATCAACCCGAAAAGAGACTTTTCTTTAATGAGTGTGGTCATACGGCTCAAATGCTTGGAAAAATTTTGATATTTTAATATTCAGAAAATTGTTTTATACCCTTTCACTCACGCATTTGCGACTTACAATGTTGTTTGGGCAACCAAGATATTACCAAGTTCGCATTTTATCTGGGTTAACCCCGAAGCATAAGTCGGCTTTTGTCCTACGACGTCGTGGTCAGAAGCCAAACCACTTCTCCACAAGGAAAACTTTATTTCTTTAATCTTTGAATGCATGCAACCGACACTGCGAAAGTGAGAAATAGTTCCCAGTTAGGTGAGATAACGATTCAGTGAACTATTCTCTAAAGATAACAAGCCACTCATTACACAGAAATAGGCACAGAAGGCGCTTTCCCTTTGAACATGTAATCCGGTTGGCTCCAGCGGAGACCTCCGCGCGTCCGCCGGGGGCTCCGACGACACCCGAACCAGCCACTCCGCCCCTTCCCTTGTCAAATCCACACTAAAATCTCGAGGAGAGCGGCCGTGCGTTGGCGCGCGCTGATTAAATCACACACACACCCGCACCACGCCCCCTCGTCCGCTCCCGGGCGGTGCCATTCCCTCGCAGAGACACTCAATGCGAACTTTAAAGGAGCCCTCAGGGAAGGGAAAGGAAGAGGGGGCAGGGAGAGGTGGAAAGAGACATAGATAAGTGTTAGGCTGTAGAGGGAGGGGAAGAGAGAGAGGAGGGGATAAAGGGAAGGGTAATAGGTAAGAGGAGGGGGTAGTGAGAAGGGGAAGAATAGAGGGAGATGAAGTAGAGCGGTAGGAGAGTGTAGGGTGAGATGAGTTGGAGGATAGGGGGAATGAAAGAAGGGAGGGAGACGGGTGAGATGGAAGGGGAAGGGAAATGAGCAAAAGAACAAAAAAATGAAGAGGGGGTAAGTGGGAAAGAGGGAGGGGCGGGGAATAGGATGAAAAGGGGAAGTTACTAGGGAAGGTGGTTGTGAGGAGAGGGAAGCACGGTGAAGCAGAGAGAGGTCGTGGGTGTAGGGATAGAGGAAGGGGAGGAAAGTAAGAGAAAAGGGAGCAAGGTGAATGAGGAAAAGGAAGTGGTCGTTCTCAATGCCTTCGGAGATTTAAAAGGAGGGAGGCGAAAGCCTTGCTATCGCCTTTAAGAGCATCGCCGAGGGTTCCTAGTGTGTGGACCGGGGAGCGGGGGTAGTGGGAAGGGTCTATGAGGATTTTCTACAGGCCCCCGTGGGAAGGAGAAGCGCGGCAAAGAATGAAGTGAGTGTGTCGCTCAATTCGCCCCCGCGTACGGCCGACCCTGAAAGAAGGAGGCCCTGGTGCCCTTCTCCATATGGCCTCAATCCTCTCGCTAGCAAGAGAGAACAGCCTCCTTCCGACGCCGGTGCTATCGTTGCCGCCCCTGCTTTCCGCCCCAGCTCACTCTCTTTTGTATTCATCCATACCCAAACTTCCCCCACACCCCTTGGCAAACGGCCTTGGGGAAGTTCCTGCACGTCTCGTTTGAGGGGCCCGTGACCTTGGACTAAAATACTGGCGACCGTACCTCCCCTAAAATGGGGGGAGACTTTATTCCGGGAGTAGGGGTTAAGAGGAACGACGAGAGCCAGGGTTGAGGGGAATGGGGTGGATGGTGTTGGCTCCAAATGGACCTCTTGGGCTTGGTGCGTGATGGGCGGAGGGGTTGGCGGCGAGTCGTCCTCAGAGTACGTAGAGCTACAGTTTTGGCGTATTCATTCACTCGCAAAGGGGGGAGCAGTTGTCGCGAATGAGAGTTTTGGGGATCTCAAACCTTCTGTGATAAGATAAAGGGACAAGGTCTCGGGGGCGTGCACTTTCATTCGCTTACAACCACCATTGTTTTTAAATAACGCCACTCACATTTATTTTTCTAAGCAACAAAGTCAAACTAGGTTTAAGAGAGATGCAAGACATATAACTATATCTATGTATGGACACAAAATACACCGGAAGTCATTGCAAATCCGTGTGGCGTGTGGATTTAGGACACCAGCCATTACTTTCTTGGGTTCATGTATGCGTTTGAATATCTTCGTATGCAACCATGTAACTTAAATTATCTTGCTGCTTCAAATTTTCTCTTAACAAAAGCTGGACCTAGTTTACTGTGCATACTTGTATCGGTGTATACCCTCACTTGGTTTTGAAAATCAACTAATTTTATCCAAACCAATAACATAATGTGTTGTTATTCTTCATCGCTGACAATATGTAATTATAATACTGATGACTTCATAACAGTCATTCTGTTTCAGAGATGATTTTAGAGATAATTTATATATGTTTTGAAAATAATTTTGTTTAATATTCTTCCTTGATGCTTCCTCGAAATAAAATTGTAGTTATGAACAAATTGAGTAGTTTCAGGCGTGATGTGGTGGAATTCGAACATAATAAAGAACGGATACTAGCAATTTTCCACTTTATGAGTTTAATCGTACGACTGAGTTTCGATGCATTATATTATCTACGGGTAATCAGGTACATCATCTTCAGGTAACTTGAAGATGAAACCCGGTCGTAGAATTAAACTTATCCAATGGAAAAATGTTAAAAACCGTTCTTTATTAAGATCATTGTTGTTAAATTTTCATTTCAATCAAAAAGTATGAATTAGGTATACACTGAAACATTTGTCATAAAGCGAGCCCAAACTGGGTAAACTTTCAAACCCATTACTCAGCGGCAAAGTAGAAGAGCAATTTTCACAGGCGCATAGGAGAGCGTAATTCCCAGGAGTGAGTGAATAAACCCTTTCAAAGGAAGGGTCCACACGTAACCTTCTAGATAAAAGCTTACGTATCTTCTCTCGCCGGAACAGTTATTTAATCAAACAATTAAGACATTAACATTAAGAACACACACCTCCGAAAGGGAAGCGAACACCCTCTCCAACTAAGCGAAGGGCGATAACCTCTGCTTACATTGATCTTCGTAACTTTTTAGGACACCCTACGAAAATAAAAAACGTACGACTTGGTAGTATAAATTTTCGTACTTGCTGTTATACAGCGTAGTGACTTTGGCTAATGTTTTTTTTTTCAATTAAAGTTGCGCCGGAAAAGAGAAGCTAAACGATTCAGCGGATTGAAACGAAAAATTTGTCGATTGGAGGAGAGAAAACAAAAGTCGCTAACGATCCGTCGTCCGGGCGAAAATCAAGATGCAAATGAAGGCCATAACGGAGAACTTCAGAATTCCCCCTGTTAAGTTGCCCCTTCCACACTCTTCCTCCCGCTGGTAGGGAATTATTGAAAAAGCCTGAGATTTTAAAAAAAAATAAAAGTAATAATTTCGACCGCAATTTCGCAATCTGAACATAATAACATTCAATTGAATTGAAACATCAAACTCTAACCTTTGAAAGCAACGCACACAGAATGCTTATTTAACACTCGGTATATCACCCTTATACAAGAATTTGAAGGCAAACATGAATCTAAATAATTAGTCTATAGTCGAGTTTTTCCGAGAAAAAGGCCTTTTGGTGTAAAATGAGCTCTCAACTTGAGTCACCATAGGCGCGTAGGCTTTGGATCCTTTGCCAGAGTAGCCGTCGATGGAATGAGCTCATTAGAGCCAAATGAAACTTAATGGAGTGACATAGAAGGAAGTAACCCCTTCTTTTCTTGATACGAGAGTTGCTATTTATATTTTCAGCCTTATGATGAAAAGACAGTAATCAATTGTTGAAAATTGCTTAATTGTTTTTCGAAGAATTCTCCATGATAATTAATACACTTTTGCATGCGCTCGAAGCAATTTCCGAAAAAAATTTTTTCTTGATGAACTGAAATAAAAAGAAGTCATTTGTTGCTAAATCAGGGCTGCACGGAGGATAAATTATTAATTGAACGTTTTGGCCAGTCAAATAGATAGTTGTTTCAGCCGATCTGGAGAGCTCGCATGGTCATGATGAAGAATGATACTTCATTTCCGCTTCTTTTTCCGTATTTCACCAAGCACTTTTGGCACACAAATGCTCGTGTACCATTCACGCTTTTACGTTGCTCTAACGGTACAGATGCCACATATCCAGTTATTCCGAAGAAACAGGAGATCATTTGCTTAGATGTGCTTCGTTCACGAATCACTTTTGTCGGATTTGGCTCGTCTTGGAAGACCCATAGTATGGATTGTTGTTTTGTTTCAGACTCAAACGCAAAAATCCACTATTCGCCACTTGTATAAATATTATACACAGCTTTTGATGAACCGCGATTGTATTTATTAAGCATTTCTTTGCACCAATTGACACAAGCATCTATTTGAGCTTTTGTCAAATTATGCGGGATCCAATGCGGGCACATATTTTTCACAGCTAAATGTACATGCAATATCTTGTTGATGCTCGTCATTCTAATGCGCAAGTATGCCTTAAGCTCACGATGAGTCATATGACGATCTCCATTTACTAGTTCTGCACAGTATCCATGTTTTCTAATACAACAACTGATTGTGGACGATTTTCACGACTTGCGTCCCTGAGCTAACGACGGCCATGATAGAAGTCATTTTACTAGCGTTTTACATTGGCAAAAGATGAAACTTTATCGACAAAGTGGAAGCAAGTTGATTGATGCACTCCTATCATTATAATCCACGTCGTAAATCGCAAAAAATCATAGCACGAAAGTGTTCATTTTCGAATGCCTGTATACAACACAAGTTATGATCAAATGACAAAATGTTCTGGAAAAAGTTAGCGTTAAAAGGTTCAAACTTTCAGATGAAAACGTCGGATGGCGTCTAAAGAACTTAGTGTTGACAAAGCCCAAGATATAAATAGCAACCCTCGCACACATTGACGACATAAGTACCCACGGTAGAAGCACCTGTACATAATATTTACAAACATCATGGTGATCTACAGAGAAATGAAGATACCGTAATATTGATTTTTCATCTGTAATCACTTAGGCCGGAAATTAGAGTGGTTTAAGAACTGTAAGTTAGAATCAATAACTGAAGAAAAATAACAGAACTGAAGTTTTGTAATTTACATAGATTCGATCGAGATAAGTTTTTCAGAACAGGTCAAATACTCTGGTGTTCACCGACGTCAAACAATTTATGGGGTGCACACATCATTAGAATATGGGAGCGAGCCATTAAGAAACTAGGTTTTATTAGATTTGTATAAGGAAGACGTAATATAGACCTAAAAGAAATATGTTACTCCGCTGAAGGTGGACCATATTTGGTATGCGTGAAAAGGATTTGGGAACAATGGAAGAAAAAGTTAAATGAGAGTTTGAAAAAGGTGCAGAGAAACTTCGCTATTTAATTGCAACAAGAAGAGAGCACGACGGGTGTACGAGTACTGGAGGAATAAGTTGATTGAAAGGGTGCCTCTTGATTCACGAGAGGACGGAGACTTTAATAGGTCACCTGCATAAGTATTCTTGTGACATCAACCAAATCGCTAAGGCTTCGTACTGAATTGTTATAATTGATCATTTATATTATATATATATATATATATATATATATATATATATATATACAACGCCCTACCCACTGGACTACCACGATCCACATATATCTATATACACATTTTTAAATATTATATATATATATATATATATATATATATATATATATATATATATATATATATATATATATATATACACTTTTTTGGAAAACCCACAAACGTGTAATGTAAATTCACTGATAGTCATAACAAACACAGAAACCAAAACACAAAAGAGGAAAAAAAGAGGAAAAACTCACTGGTTCTCGAATTTATATATATATATATATATACACCCACATTCAAACACGAAATACCGCCATACGGCGAATAAATATTCATTCAAATTGAAATAGAGATAAGGAAAATGGAAAAGGAACACACATAAAGGGCGAACACAAGAGAGATGGGGATGGCGGATGTGAGCAGATCACAAATGTAAAAATATTTTCCTCGACCTATATATACATACGAGGCGTGTTCATAAAGTAAGGCCCGTTTGGTCACAGGAAAAAATATACTCATATGAAACACATTTTATTGGCGCTTTTAGTTAGCTACAAACCTACTTCACTTCTCTACATAATCGCCGTTCACTTCTAAGCATTTTTCGTACCGCTGCACCAGCTTCTTTGACCCCTCTGCATAGAAACAGGCCGCCTGAGGGTTGAACCAATCCATTTGACATGACAACGCCATTCTTGAGTTCCTCTTCGGTTTCGAATCGTTGTCCACCGAACCACTGTTTCAAGTGCAAGAAGAGGAAGTAGCGCTGGGTGTAAGGCCAGGACTGTACAGTGGGTGGTTTAAAGAGTTCCCAACGACCCAAAAACTCTCGTCCACTGGACATTCTTTGCTCTTTGTGGTGGTCGGTGAGCATTTTCGGTACCCACCTTGCACGCAATGTGTGGTATCCGAGGTTTTCCGTAACAATATTGTAGACAGTAGTGCGTCCAAGTTGAGGAAATTGTTCAGCCAGGCCATTAATTGTCAATCGACGATCACATCGCAGTTTTTGTTCACTTGCGAAAACAATTTAACAATTTCTTCGGTCAGAATACTGGACCTTCCACTTCGCTCTTCGTCATGGACGTTTATTCGTCCATTTTTAAAATCACAGCACCACTGTCTAACCTTTCCTTCACTCATAACTGTAGGTTTATAAACTAGGGATAATTCCCGATGAATTTCAGCTGCCGACAATCCTTTTGCATACAAGAATCGCATGACAGAACGCACTTCACAGCTGGCGGGATCAACGATTGTCGCGGACATTGTTGTTTGCATGCACGGACAAGCAAACGACTTCTGAAACAAAACAAATGCTGCTATAGCTTCTCAATTAATCAGTAGATGGCGCTGCAGGAGCAAAACTGTGTTCTGAAGCGCCAATATTTAAATACAAGCAAACGGTACTTACTTTAAGAATACGCCTGGTATATATTTTATATAATGACAGATACCGAAAGATTCAAGCTCTCGTTCCTACCTCGCAGGATGCGCAAATAAACAAAATCAAACCTAACCAGCCGAATACATTCACTTAACAAATTTTAACGATTCAGTCAATTATTGCATTATTTACATGCATATCGGAATGTGTGTGCTTGTAAAAACGTCAATGCATATGTAGAAATAATAGAATTATAAATATGTAGAAATTCAAATTCATGTTTGGACAAAGTGGTGGCTTGCAGGGCACCATGTAATAATAGTAAACTATATTTGTTGTTGTACGACGGATGGTATCGTAGCAACCTCCTTTAGACGTTCTTGTGGTGGCTAGTTAGGTGTTGTATGAGTGCAGATGCATTTTACTTCACTCTACTTCACCACATTAAAGAGGAATTTTTGATAAAATAATAACCCTCACATGGATTCAGGGAGCCACTTTCCTTTTTTGAAAAACTCCTTTGAATTAAACTTATAAAAATTGAAATCCGAAGCAATATATTATTTTGCAATCCATTCTACAATGTGAAAAGTAACTTAAACTCTTTTGTTTTATTTCACAGTTATTTAGCATTGTGCTAAAAAAACGGCAATTAATTCCTTGTGATCTAGTCTATTATGCCATGCTCATTACATTTAGTTGGTTATGTATTATTTGAGTATTATTTATTAAAAAACACGTCTTCTCTGTGTAATGATATATTTTAAAACACACTAGAAATACGTATTATAATTATTTCCTTTGTTATTGAGGATAAATAAGTCCTCTCTAAGCCAATTTTCTTGTGTGAGAAATTTACCCCCAGTTTTTTTTCATTTAGGATGAATAAATTTGAATACACAGCATTTAATATCGTACATAATGCACAATAATACACAAATTATGAAAATAACTATTTTACACAATGTAACTCTTCCTTTATACTATGTTTTCTTGAGCAACTCGTAGCTCAAAACTAAAGCATAGATTGAAGCTAAATTTAATCTAGATTGTCACATTCTTCGACACACACACACACACACACACACACATATATATATATATATATATATATATATATATATATATATATATATATATATATATATACACTTTTTTGGAAAACCCACAAACGTGTAATGTAAATTCACTGATAGTCATAACAAACACAGAAACCAAAACACAAAAGAGGAAAAACTCACTGGTTCTCGAATTTTCGGTGGTCCAACCACCTTTCTCAAGGGGAATTAGGAACAGGAAGTTCTGTTCCTAATTCCTCTTGAGAAAGGTGGTTGGACCACCGAAAATTCGAGAACCAGTGGGTTTTTCCTCTTTTGTGTTTTGGTTTCTGTGTTTGTTATGACTATCAGTGAATTTATATATATATATATATATATATATATATATATGTGTGTGTGTGTGTGTGTGTGTGTATATGTATGTATGTGCGTGTGTATATATATGTATGTATGTGTGTGTATGTATGTATATATATATATATATATCTATAGATACCCTACAGGCCACCGCCATGGTATATTGCATGAGATAACTGCACGACACCACGCATGCATCAACAAATTTAACTCCTGTTTAGTTTTTATTTAATAAAATTATTCAAAACATAGCGAAGCATAAAATGCTTATCTACGAATGCGTTGGGAGCTGGTATTGATAAAAACAATGATTAATAATGGTAAGAATAACAAAACTTACAAGGAAACAGAATAAAAAATATTTTTTTCCCAAGATTGGTTGTTTGGAGCTATTCTGATTCATTTTCCTTCCCGTAAAAATGACGTCTCAAAATCAGCAGATTCTACATTTCATCTTTCCAATTTCATTTTTCATCGCCACTTACTTTGCTTTGGAAATCCTCCGGATATTTCAAGAAAAAAACACATCCAAGCTGTTACTTTTTTCTTTGAATAGGTGTCTTTACCTAAATTCTATTTTGAAAGCCTTCCATTAGTCCTTGGGTTGAAGTAGCAACTAGTGTATAACAGATATACCCTAAGTGGGTCGATCTAATTCGAACCCATTTGGTCCATCTAATAACCTTCTCAGTGCACAGCTGTGCGATGCTCGTTAACGACAGGTACTTACCCTAATACCACATACTTCGTTTCCTAAGTTTCGGGAGCCTAAATATTGTAATTAAGATATTTTACTCAGAAATGTAAGTTTCATAAGAAATATACTCATTTCATTTGACAGGGTCCTTAGCATTTAATCATTTCGCTCTGCGCCTAGGGGTCCTTGGAAGATGCTCTGAAATTTGCGGCACTTAAGAGTTTTGATAATTGCCTAGGAGTTTAGAATAAATTAATAAACATTAAAAATTCTCATTCACTCTTATTGTGGATCCAATATCAAAAATGGGTCAGTAAAAATCTTTGGTATGGTGATAAATCTACTAGTAGTACAATTTTATTTGCTCTCTAGGTATAAGTACGTATAACTAAAAATATGAGTTCCGATAGTGTTTTTGATATAAAGTGAAGTCAACATACTTCTGAATACTGAAAATTGGGTTATTGTAATCATCTAACAAAGAATAAGTAAAATTTAAATGAATTAGGAAGAAGGCTCCTTAATGCTAACCATGGAAATAGGAAGTAATTGACTGGGAAGCAATTGGTGGAATATGACTTAAATTAACAATGGAATAAGAAGGCATCTATTGACTACTCCGCAAGTTATCGCAAGGACGTGTAGGTCGCACAAGGTGTTAGGCTTCCATCCATACGACATCTACTCCAATGCTTCCCCATACACATGCAACCCGTGATCCACTTAAAGGACGCGTGAAAGCGGGTGATCTGATATCATGACATGCAACAGGTATTGTAAGGTCGGTATGAATTGCCATAGCGTTGATGAATCAATTGGAAAAGGAAAATGATGGATAAAATACAATGAATATGGAAAGAATGTAATGAGCATAAAAAATAATGAAAGTGAATACGTACCCCATGCTAAAATGTCTACCGGTTTAGGTGATGTTCTGCGAACAAGTCATAACGGAGTAATGTTCAATTAGATTATTCATTTTATCCCTTTAATGAGAGATAAATTATAATGTCAATGTTCAGATTTATTAGCAAGAAGGTGTAATGCTACAATAGCATCACTAATTTTCATCAATAAGTACATGGGTTTTAATGGTTGTCGTTGAAATGGGATATGGATAGAGAGTAACATTTACTGCAGCGGTAAACTTCAAGGAGCACATAGGCCATTTGTAATCACAGAAACAATTTCAAAGAATGGCTTCAAATATAAATCTATCATTATTTTTTCCACTCTATTATTTTTAATGAGATATTTCCTGAATTAATGAAAGAAAGTAGCCGTAACGAAAAAAAAAATTTAATTGGTCTAAGTCGGTCAGATTGAAATACCATGAATTATGTGGCGAGAAAACTTGGTTCTTGCCTCGGTAAAATGTAGGGAGGCCACTCAGCGGAGATTTCTTTGAAGGCGAAGGTGACATCATTACATGGACAACATCTTAGCCTTCTTTCAGAAGTCCTGCAGAAGGAATACTGATGCATGAAACGGGGAAACCTCTTCCTTGAGATTTTAGGGGCGCCATATTACTGTTCCAGAAAGGAGAAATTAAACAGCTCCAAAATCGATCGTGGTCAGCAAACAGCTAAAACTTTGTTCTGTTAAAGCCATTAGCGTAATTAGATTATTAGAGGATCTAAACCGGTAGTCAGTGAAGGAACGAAACTCAAATCAGTTATTTGATGTCTTGCATAAATTATGAGCAGTTCTGTTTTCGTAAGAAGATTGAAAATAAAGAAAGAGCACCATCCTAATACGGCAGGAGAGATTATGAAGTAAGATTGAAGGGACTAAATGTAGAACCGACAGATTTAGGATGTCATTTTCCACTATGATGTTCATTTTTTCGCTAAGTTGTTCATTTTTTAATTAATGACTAAAAACGATTGAGGAAATTATGTTTTTATTCAAATTAGCCTAGTGTGTGATCATTGCTTCATCTTAGCCTTATTTAATTGTTCTTCCTGTTAATAGCAACTCGTTTTTAATGCGTAGGAATTATTTTAGACCTACACACAGGGGCAATACATGTGGTTTCAGTTAACATTACCTCCGTTAATTGAAATATTTCGCATTATTATTGATAACTAACCGTTAAACAGAATATAAATTTCATATTGCACCCCAGTGTCAAATTACCCTCTGCTACACAATTAGGGATGGCTTGCAGTGTACCACGTACATAATATAATATACGCACGTAATTCCCATGAGATTGCCACCCACTTTCAAATACTAGGTAGGTTTCCGCCTTTAAACTTAGTTATAAGCCTTGTGTCTTTCAAGCGGTTTCTTTCATCCAAGGCAAAAGGGTAAGAATTCAGTAATGGTCCATAAAATTAAGGAAAAAAACGGAAAGTATGAACTTGAAAAATTTTCCCGTTGAGCTAAAAAAAAATTGGGTAAAAGATATCCCAAATGTAGAACAAAGAGTTGCGGATGATAATTTTTGGTAACAGCCAAATCGTTACTATGGAATTTATTGTATGTTCATTGCATTTGTTACTCTTCTGCTCTTCAAAATGAGCTAGGATATCGAAGATTTGCAGTCGAAGTGTACTAGACATGAAAAATTTTAGAATGGAGATTATAAGTGCATAAACCTAAATTAATTACAGTTTTATAGATATGATATATGCATAATATTATATGTTTATTTATTTAAAAAAATTTATTTTATTTGTCAAATAAAGAGTTTATTTCTCATCGAAATTTCTAAATATGAATTCGAATCTGCGAGCGCCGAGAATCCATTTGCGTTAAAATAATCAGGTGTACTTACGAGGATAAATGTGAAAAGATATAAAACTGAAAGGTCTTCTTTCATTACAGTAGAATTAACTTGAATCCCATGAATAAGTGGATTTCCCTTCTTGCATTTGCACTTGAAAGAACAAGCTGAAAAAATGAACTTCTATTGTTCTTTTCGCACAGCTTCTCTAATTCAGTAAGCCTGTGAATTTTGCGAAACTCTTTGCAAAAAGGAACATCCTTCTGAAGAAAAAGAGAACTTTCACTTCGGGTGTCATGCGCACTCCGCAAACTACTGACGACTTCAGAACCGAGCATTTTTGCGACAACTATTTTTAGTATTTCTTGATTTTATAAAAGAAATTCATTTTTTTGACACCCCAACAGATTTTTACGAAATATTTGGTCATTAAAAATTTGTTATTTTGAATTTAAATTTTTTTATAGTTTAAGACAGTATTATATTCTTATCTAGTTAGTTAAATAAGTAAGACTTCACTTGTATACCGTAATGAATAAACGTTTTATGTACTTGAGGGAAATTGGATGTAAACTATGAAAGCAACGCAGTGCATCATGTAACATGTTAATCTACTTCTATATAATGTACGCAAGCCACCGTACGGGTGTGTGGTGGTGGGTGTTTGTCCATAACCCGTAAAAAGAATAATAAAACTAGGTGAAAAAACAACATATGCATGCAAGCCTACACCCTCAGAGGCGTATATACTCATGCAAAATCCTTTTTAACTTTACACGCATGAAAATACATTTTATCTACTAACATGTTCATGCACATGACCCTACGAATGTAGTAAAATCTATCCAAATACGCACAAGTTAAAATTGAAAGTTAAAAGGGGAAATCTTACTATCACATGGACATGCAACTCATGGTCCCCGTCCCTAAAGACACAGGTAGGGAATGTGGCACACCGCTCTAGGCAGCGAAGGCGTCCCCCCCCCAGGGAGAGACGATGGATGGAAGGAGAAGTTTGAAAACAAACAAAGCATCCTGGAAACAAAGCATTCTGGATTATCCTGGAAATGTCGGCGAAAACTTCAAGAGGCCATTAGAACTCAAACCTTAGGATATGTAATGTCACGAAGTTGATAGAGACGACAATGACATCCTCTCCATTGGGTTTCCGCTTCTGCCACCTTTTCACATGCAGTGGTTTTTTAACTCTAAGGCAAACGAACGGTTTTTGAAGCAGTCCCCCGTCGTTCTCGTGAATATTTCACTCCGGGAGACAAAAGCAATCCAGAAACGGATTTGGTTTCTACCTTCGAGCCAAATCAAACACTGACGTTTTTATTTCGCTCCGAAATGAAAGTGAAACGAAATCAGGAATATCGGATCGGTTATAAAACCCGATTTCCTATTCTCAAAATGAAACCCAGTCGGAGAGTGGATGTTATTTTGGCCATATGTTAAAAGTGAATGTGTTCATAGGTAGGAAATTGGTGTTAACATGACCTTAACCACAAAATAAATGTTCAGATTAATTCATAATTAAAATCGTAGAAGAAAGAATCGCGATTTAAAGGTTTAAATGAATAATAGATAACCTTCCCAATATTTTTACACGCGATGGATTGCTGAAGATAGACGTTGCGGGGAACATGATCAGTTAAATCCAAAGGGTAAAACCCATTGCATTATATGTGAGAACTTAATTTGGAGTTATAGTAATATTTTAATCGATCACATCACTTCTTCCTGATTCGGCGAAGGATTTTCTATTTTTCCTCACTCGACCAATAGGTTTTTGGCACGTCTTATATTCCATTCTTGCTTGTCTTGTGAGGAGAAGTGAAATTATTTTTCATTCATAAGCCTCAATATAGATTTCAAACATTGAATGCTTTTCCCTTTGTATGCAGTTTCCCGAAAATTGTTTGTATTTGTAACGAGTAATTTGTATTTTTTGACCATTCTCACAGAGGACTAGAGTGTGTATCGTATAAACCATGATTGGAAAACATGCAGACAAATTTTTGACCGAGATCGAGCAACTTAAATTCCTTCAACTTATAAATTGAACATGGTCCATATTCAGAGTTACGTTAATTTCTTAAGGTCACAGTGCAAACCGATCCATTATGACACATGTTCTTTTCGCCAAATTAAATTAGGTTTCTCCAGTAAATTTATCACATTAATTTATCAGACTCAATATGAACCATACGTAAGATTCCGGAGGAGAAAAAAGAACCAGAAAATGAAGAACTTTAAGAGAAGAAAGACAGACAAGGGGAATAGCCACTCGCAAATTGCGTGAAAAACCGATTAAAGATCAGGCTCGATATGAGCCTTGTCCAATAAAAAGAACACTAAGCACGAGTAAGCACTGTTAATACTGAATCACGTACGAAATTTAAATTTTACTTTGAAGTAAAATCGCCACCACTAGACAGCGATCACGTACTTAGAAGGAAAAAGAAGGCGGCGAACGATTATCCCCGATCACATCTCGGGCAATAGAAGAGAACTTTAACTACACTAAGATGAGACTTCCGATTCGGATGAGAGTCTCGGGATAATTCCCTCGCCTAGGGAGGCCTCCTTCTCCTTCGGGGTCGTGCAGCGTAATCCTTGGCGAAGGGCCATTGAGAACTGAGAGCGAGGAGGATGTAACTCCCAACCGGATGCAGCGGGAAGAATCACGGCGCTGTTTGTCCGGCTTCCCTTCCGGGCGTTACGTGTGTACCACAAACAGACCCGGGGGTGATATTCGGCAGGCTTCACTTAACCGTGGAGTTGGTTTTCCGATTTCCCAGATTTTATTTTTTAAAACGAAGGGCGTAGTATAGGGGAGACATACAGCCACAATTCCAGACTATCAATTATCCATGTCCGGACATTTTTCTATTTTTTCTATTATTATCCGGAGAATTTTTCTATTCCGTGAGCCATGGGAATGAACAAGTGGAATAGGGTCAAGTAACCCTTCATTTGTCAACGTTATTCTGAAAAGGAACAGCGATAGCGATCACGCTTATTGGACATTTTAGAGAATAAATAAAACTCTAAATTGGCTTCAGAGATACGAGAGTGATCATTAGAAGATGTGTACTTGTCAGGTCAACCATGCCTGAGGTTGATGGAACAATGTGTAGCAAATAAAATGCTAGATTCATTCTACTGCAAGGAAAACGATACGAGAGGGATGAATTCCGTGTGACATTTTAAATACTTATCGGTCATTCCACCAACAACCAAAGTAGAGATCATAGATAAAACATTTTAGCCGATATGTATCGAGGAAAATGACGTTCATTTTGTTACTTCTGAATCATCAACAATGATTCGCTTGTCGATTCAGAATCCATGCCATACAGATTAAAAAAACACCCTATTTCATTGGAATCACACGTGAGGAAAATGTACTGAATCAATGAGCTATAAATGGACCGCAATTATTATGGTGAATACTATATATCGTATCGAGGGAGGAAGCATCCGGAGGTTTAGAGGGGTTTGTTTTAGAATAGAATGTTGGGTTGTGCTGTTTTAGAAGAGATGGGAGAATTATTTGGTGACCATTAAAACCTACCTTACCCAGTAGAGTACCTATAATAATAGAAAACGATTTCGTGTATTTAGAAATTTAAAGATCAACCTAAAAGTCTTTGAAGAGCAACCTAAAATTGATCCCTCCAATTAATTCACTAATGAAAACAACCCGAAACGATTTCTTAATGTTATTTTTAGACATCTTAATTGCGATTTCCAATTATCAAGAAGTGGACTAATATTTACACTTTCTGACTAGTGAAAACGGCAGACTCGCCACATTTCATCAAATTAAGAGGCCAAAAATATAAGTAAAATTTTACCGGTATTTTACAAAAAGGAAACGCAATGAAGCTTTTATTTAATTATAACACCCATATTAATGATTTTTTCCATGCAGGAAAATGATAGTAGATACAACACTCGTTCCCAGAACTGGTTAATTCACCTCTTTTCGTCAAAATTACGTGTATTAGCCCCTTTTCAAAGTAAAACGAATTAGAAATAATTACTTTTTAGCACCGGATAATTTGTTCTCTATTTATTATAAGGTAATCTACCAAACGAAACACAATCGAGCAACCTACTCTACATCAGGTCCCTCTTCATCTCTGTGTACTTCCTTCCTCCATTCATCCCGTTCAACATCCCTATCCTGTTCCTGCTCTTTCCTCGTTTGCCTAACATTCTCCCGTCTATTACCGTCTTCAACATCCCTCTGCGCTCAATACGCCTTTCATCCAATTTTCCTGCCTTCATAGAATTTCTCCCAACAAACCCCTCTCCTCGCCCACCATACCTAGTACTTCATCATTTGTTTTCCTTTCGGCCCATTTTACCCTCTCTATTCTTCTCCACACCCACCTTTCAAAAGCCTCCAATCTACGTCTATCCTCCGGCTTAGGCGACCACGTCTCCGCTTCGTACATACTAAGCTACGTGGCGGATCAGTTTTTACGAGTCAATTTGTTCAATATAGCGTAATTTTTCAGTTTACTTTACTGACACCAATTGATTTCTGTATAGTTCAGATATAACCTAATAAGACTAGCTAAGTTCCAATTAATTGAAAGCCAATTTGAAAGTTTTTCACTTAACTTCATACATCCGCAATTTTTCCCCACATTCATACTAGCACTTAAAAAAAAATAAAATACAAAAAATGATAAAAATAAAAGTCTATCAGGATATAAATATGTAACAAGGAGGTTATTAATTTTCATATCACACCCATAGCAGTATATTGATTTGAGAATCTCAACTGCCAGCTTTCTATATACGTTAAGGGGATTGAATTAATTTTCTGTGAAAGGGGGTAGATAAAAGATGTCGCATTTATTGCGCAGAACATTTTACTATTCCGGGATGAATGAAGAACTAATGTTCAAAGTCAATCATCTTTATACAGTTCAAACTTCGTCAATTTACGCCTCGAACCGTCGATAAAATAATAACATCTTTTTCACGATCCAGGCTGAATGGTAATCATTTCCATGCAGAATTTGGGACAAAATCTCCTCCCCTCTCCACTGTAAAATACCTCGCTGAGATCCTTTATCACCACCTTTCTTTTAAGTAAAATGCGAGGGAAGTCAGTCAGTCACTGGTGTATTCTCTTGCGATCCGTCCAACGTGGTCTCAGCGGGATGTGTGTAGCCTGTTCCCATGCAAGGCATTTCTACGACCTATTATGATGGTACGCTCACGATACTCCCATGTATCGTGATGGTATGCCACTCGATCCTTTCGCGACCCTAGAACGCAATATGCTCCAGCTACAATATGCTACTGGTCCCTGAGGTTACACCGAAGACTGAATTCTTTGCAAAATCTAACGTGGAACCTCTACTTCGTTGGCAATGGAGAATGTGTTGCAGGACCGCCCTGCGCTTGGCGAACCATAACCCGGAGCTACCCGGCGACATCTTGGGCAGCGTGGGTGGACAGAATCGGCGGACGCCAGCCATAAAGCTGCCGTTGCCAACCAGGATCATCGCGGAGCTCCTGCACCATTATTACCTGGATGGGACCCTACATGCTATCCCCTACCATCCACTCTGCGCCCGATGGAAGGCTTTCCCCTCTTCCCACCTCGAAAACGACGAGGGAGCTGCGCATCTAAACCTGAATAAGGCCAGAAAAAAGGTCACATGTGGGTTCTTGTACAGTGTAACATAAAATACTTGACTCCAGTGACTCACAGTTTAGTGAAAAACCATCTGTAAACTTTTGAAGACTAGACGCTCCCGATGAAACTATCGTACGCATATAAAGATTCTCCGCCATCGCTACATTCTTCATAGAACCTCTTTCTTCTTCTTCAACCCTACAGAGTAACTTGTTATCAAAATGAGGATTCCGATTCGTAATTATTATAGTATAGTGTAAATTGTTATTGCTATTCTTCTTCACCTGTCACGATTGCGGAATAAAAAGACATTTAAAACTAAAAAAAAACTAGAACTGACAGTTGGCGGACTCCCATCCCGACCATGGCCTAGTCTATTCCTTTACTATACTATACATACTAGGGTGTGTGGCAGGGTGCTATAACAAGCCAGACCACTTTGGACACAAAATACTTTTTGCCCTGGCGTGGTCAAATAACATTATTCTGATCCCTTATCGTTTTTAGTAGAAAATGACATCTTAAATCTGTTTGCTCTACACTTAATCTCTCCAATTTTATTATCATGCTCTCGCCTATTACTATGGGGCCGATTATGCATTTTCCGCAACGTCGCTAGAGAAACCTCCTATTTTATGCTAGAGATTTAATCTGTAATCTAGCCTTCGCTGAGTGATCCTCAACCTAGCTCCTCTAATAACATTGATACGCTACTCTTGTACTAAATGTACTTTAAATGTACTGTTTTACTATTTATGGGTTAATTGGAGGATGGGGCGATGTCGTCTAAATTTTGCCCCAGTAATAATGTATTATTATCATTTCATTTTTTTCTTTTTCATTAATGTTTTGGCCAATCATGTGTCTTAATTTTGAGTATTATAGTTTTCATAATATTAGTGAAGAAATTAGTGAAAGTGATAAAATGTTTCCCTTGGGCGAATAAAACGTTTAACATCAGAAACATATTATACATATTGTCGAAAGTTACTCGTTATTTTTGTTTATTTTAATTCAAAAGAGGCGTGATTAATTCCATAGATAAATATAGAAATTCATTAGAAACATATTCATGAATAGAAAACAGTCGGAGGGGAAATCAGCATAGATCAGGAAGAGAATGCCATTTATCTACTTTGTCAATTCGGCATATATCTAGAAGTTGGACTAAAACGCTTTTGATAATTTTAATTATTTTATAAGATAAGGTTCTGTGAATAACTTACAGGCACGTGTATGAACAATTATAAATTATAGACGAGGTATCACAGTAGCCCAAATATCACCAATTACGAATCCATTTCAAATTTCACAACTGAAGGGCACTGTATTCTTAACCCAACCGGAAGGTTTATCCATCTTACATATGCTATCTTTTGATTTCGACTTTACCTGGCTGCGCATCTACACTCTCCCGTTTGTCAACCCCATCAGCGTTTGGAATACATGTCTTGTGACTCATATTGGAACATCTCAGGAATACTTCGCTTTCACGGGCGCCCGTTCAGTCACCGACATAGCCGACCAACCTGATTAGAGCAACTCTCTTCTCATCCAGCGACGCTCCCAGGTAGCGCTAGTGTCCCGCGTTTTGTCAGGTTACAGTAGACAGGGTCCCTGCACCGTGCCATCTGCTACACGTCGCTTGCGCGGCACGATAGTCGCGGCATCCGGTCGGGCGTCGACGTCCCCTGGCGGGCCCAAGCTGGTACTGTTACGCTTCTAATTACCGCCCCCATCCGTCCCCACATCGGCTATTTCCTTGTTCCTGACTTCTCTTGCAATTATATGAGGAACGACTTACGCGCAGGGCTGTAAAACGTTTCAGGGCGAGGGAGAGCGGGGCGTGTGGGTGGGGGATGTGGAAAAAGGGACACGGGTGTACGACACTCGTACCTTGTGGAACAAAGTAAAAAAAAAGACGGACCCACCCCCATCATTTCCTCCTCGGCGTGTCCGAAGGGTTAAGGGAGAGAAAGAGAGGGTCAGGTTGCTAATGGGGACGAGGGACGAGTTTGTTGATATGGAGGGAAGAGGTGCTTCCACGGGGATGATCCATGTTAATTAAGGTTTTTCTGCGTGGGGAGAGGAGGGAATGGAAAGACCTTTGAAAGATCTTTATTGAGGAAAAACGCACATGCCTCCATGTTGACCAACTACCTGCGCCATTAACTCTGGGCAGTAATTAAAAAAAAAGGTGCTAGTTAAGTTGAAACCGGCAAGGTTCGACTAACAGAAAAATACTAAAGTCAATTTTCAAGAATAATTTGAAGCATAAATTTTTACTTTTTGCTCACGTCTCCCTAAAACCGACAGGATATTCTAAAATTCTAAAGAAGTGTCAAAGTTAGACTGAGGTGAAATTTAATTAAGACATCACTAAGTGGAATAACTGTTCACGGAAGGTCTTCAGCATGAGTGTCATTTCAAGTCCTGCAAGCATACACATGAAACAAGTGTGATTGAGGCGCGCATGTAATTGAAATAAGCCGGTAAAGCCCTAGTTGCAATAAAACTGTCTTTCCTGAGCTCAACATGTCGCAATCGAAAAGCTCACTCAATCCCACTGTGTCCAAGATATTCAATTAAATATAATATACAGTGACACTTTATAGTAAACATTTTTCCGAGAATTTAAAAAGGTTTGTAGTTAAATAGCTACAATTTTAGGGATATTTATAGTTTCAAAAATTAAAAATGTTTCTTTCAACTGTCGGTCAATTGGCACAATTATGTTTTTATGCATATATGTATATGTATATATATATATATATATTTTCGTGATCTGCTCAAAAACCGCCTTCACCACATGTCCTGTGTTCGCCTTTTATGTGTTTTCCTATCCCCTTTCCTTATACGTATTTCTGTTTGAATGAATATTTGTGCGCCGTATGGCGGGATTTTCAAGTTTGAATATATATATATATATATATATATACATATATATATATATATATATATAACCATAAACACAGTAATCAACCCGAAGGTCGGTTTAGTAGGTGATGGTAGAGCTCACCCGTGTACCAAGCCCGACGGGGTGTGAATATTCACACATCAGGGTAGGGGGGCCAGTTCCTTTCCTTGTGCCGGTTATGGTTTCCCAGGAAGATCTGGTACCCGAAAAATCAACTAGCTTGGGTGGAGCTGCAGGTGCCGAAAGTGCCTCGCCCGAGAATCGAACCCGGGACCCTCCGGTCAGTAGTCCAACGCTCTACCCACTGGACCACCGCGACCCGCATATATATATACTATATATGTATATATATATTTTTTTTAGGTAATCTACCGGTTAAGGTAGGTTTTTGGATGGACACAACTATCAAATAAACATTTTGTGACTCCCCACCTAGCAAACTAATCTATATCAGGTCCCTCTTCATCTCGGTGTACTTCTTTCCTCCCTTCATCCCGTCCAACATCCCTATCCTGTTCCTACCCTTACCTCGCTTGCCCAACATTCTCCCCTCTATTACCCTCTTCAACATTCCACTACCGCTCAATACGCCTTTCATCCATTTTTCCTGCCTCCATAGGATTTCTCTCAACAAACCCCTCTCCTCACCCACCATTTCCAGTACTTCCTCATTTGTTTTCCTTTCGGTCCATTTCACCTTCTCCATTCTTCTCCACACCCACATTTCAAAAGCCTCCAATCTACGTCTATCCTCCTGCTTCAGCGACCACGTTTCCGCGCCGTACATAGCTACGCTCCATATCAGAGTTTTTACGAGTCTTGTCTTAACATCCCTACTCAACGTCCCCGTCATCAACTCCCTCCTCCTTGAGAAAGCCTCCTTGCCTAGCGCAATTCTTCTCCTTATGTCCCTACCACTTTGACCGTATTGGTCCAAAACACTTCCGAGATATGTAAACTGCTCTACCTGCTCTATTCTTCCCCCGCCTATTTTAATATTTAGCTTAGCCTTTTTCTTTCTGGAAAATCGCATAACCTTTGTTTTATTAATATTGATTCTCATCCCATATTTATCGCACTGAACCTCCAATTCACTCAACAATGCTTGCAACCCCTTGGCTGACTGAGCAACTAATGCTTGGTCATCAGCAAACCTAACCAATTTTACGAGTTCCCCTCCGACTTTCATTCCTACCTCCAGTTCTTCCCATGCTATATTCATATATATATATTTTTTTTAGGTAATCTACCGGTTAAGGTAGGTTTTTGGATGGACACAACCATCAAATAAACATTTTGTGACTCCCCACCTATCAGACTAATCTACATCAGGTCCCTCTTCATCTCGGTGTACTTCTTTCCTCCCTTCATCCCGTCCAACATCCCTATCCTGTTCCTACCCTTACCTCGCTTGCCCAACATTCTCCCCTCTATTACCCTCTTCAACATTCCACTACCGCTCAATACGCCTTTCATCCATTTTTCCTGCCTCCATAGGATTTCTCTCAACAAACCCCTCTCCTCACCCACCATTTCCAGTACTTCCTCATTTGTTTTCCTTTCGGTCCATTTCACCTTCTCCATTCTTCTCCACACCCACATTTCAAAAGCCTCCAATCTACGTCTATCCTCCTGCTTCAGCGACCACGTTTCCGCGCCGTACATAGCTACGCTCCATATCAGAGTTTTTACGAGTCTTGTCTTAACATCCCTACTCAACGTCCCCGTCATCAACTCCCTCCTCCTTGAGAAAGCCTCCTTGCCTAGCGCAATTCTTCTCCTTATGTCCCTACCACTTTGACCGTATTGGTCCAAAACACTTCCGAGATATGTAAACTGCTCTACCTGCTCTATTCTTCCCCCGCCTATTTTAATATTTAGCTTAGCCTTTTTCTTTCTGGAAAATCGCATGACCTTTGTTTTATTAATATTGATTCTCATCCCATATTTATCGCACTGAACCTCCAATTCACTCAACAATGCTTGCAACCCCTTGGCTGACTGAGCAACTAATGCTTGGTCATCAGCAAACCTAACCAATTTTACGAGTTCCCCTCCGACTTTCATTCCTACCTCCAGTTCTTCCCATGCTATATTCATATATATATATTTTTTTTAGGTAATCTACCGGTTAAGGTAGGTTTTTGGATGGACACAACCATCAAATAAACATTTTGTGACTCCCCACCTATCAAACTAATCTACATCAGGTCCCTCTTCATCTCGGTGTACTTCTTTCCTCCCTTCATCCCGTCCAACATCCCTATCCTGTTCCTACCCTTACCTCGCTTGCCCAACATTCTCCCCTCTATTACCCTCTTCAACATTGCACTACCGCTCAATACGCCTTTCATCCATTTTTCCTGCCTCCATAGGATTTCTCTCAACAAACCCCTCTCCTCCCCCACCATTTCTAGTACTTCCTCATTTGTTTTCCTTTCGGTCCATTTCACCTTCTCCATTCTTCTACACACCCACATTTCAAAAGCCTCCAATCTACGTCTATCCACCTGCTTCAGCGACCACGTTTCCGCGCCGTACGCGACGCTATCTACGCTTCATATCAGAGTTTTTACGAGTCTTGTCTTAACATCCCTACTCAATGTCCCCATCATATATATATATATATATATATATATATATATATATATATATATATATATATATATATATATATATATATATATATATATATACATATGAAAATATATATATGAATATATATATACATATATATATATATATATATGTGTGTGTGTGTGTGTGTATGTACGTATTCATAATTATTCAGTAACCTACCTGTTAAGGTAGGTTTTGGATGGACACAACTACAAAATACATATTTTGTGACTCCTAACAAAATAAAACCCAATATCCTATGCGAAAGCAATGCGAAATCCTCTTTTTTTTGTGCAATTCCTCTCCTTACGTCCCGAATGCTAGGACCATGTCTGTCCAAAACACTTCCGAGATATGTAAACTGTTCTATCTGCTCTAGTTTTGGCCCTCCCATTTTAATGTTAAGCTTACCCTTTCCACCTGGTGTTTGTACCCTCTACCACTCACCTTTCTATTAGATTTCGTGGTATTTATGTAGATATAGAATTACCTAAACATGTCACTAATAATGTCACATGTCATGCCTCGTCCGGGCAAGCATAATGTGGATATGAGCTGTTTGAATCGAAAAATTTTCCGGCTGTACATTCATGTGTGTGAGTCGATTGATGCGCCGTGTGTCGTTTACCGAGAGCCTCCTCACCATGGAGAACCTGTCTGTCCTTCGCTCATCCCGCATACGTCGCCGAAGGAAGGCACGCGTGATGCCTCTGGGAGTACTACGTCGCTTACCCTCTCGGAAGAGAAGGGAGGAGACCCTCTCTTTTGGGGATTTTACGAGCCGAAGGGGAGGTTAGGGAAACCAACGCCGCAGAGTAAACATAAAAAGAGTGACGGCCTCCTTCCGTCGTCAATATGGCCCCCTTATAACAATAATGCTCGGGCCCCATGCGCACGCCTACCGACACCCACTTGAGTCGAAATGTTTATGGAGCGGTGGGAGGGAACGAAGGGGAGGGAGAGAACTGTCGTCACATAAAAGCAGCCACGGGGGTTGCGAAGATACTCTTCAGTCACTCATCCTTTCTCCGTCTCGAAGCCTTCAGTAAATTATTTCACTTTAGTCATGGTTGAGTTGGTTGTTATTCCTTTCCTATGGGACAGCACTAGTGTGCTCCCACACTCCACGCGAAAAAGTGAGTTTGAGAACGGATATAAATGATATAATTTTCGTCCAGACGAAGTTTTCCGATGAATATGACCTCGGGACGTATTTCAATACATAATATGGGATGGCGTTACTCTCATGCCATCATTTATTACTGCACTTTTTTTCCAAGTTACATCCAAAAAGTAAAATGGAAGCAAGCAAGGGTGAGCTGCATCAGGTCACCGGTCATGAATGCACTATCACAATAATTACACCTATACAAAAATCTCAGTTCGATGATCAACTCGAACAAAAATGATCACACGAAAGAGGGTACGTTCATGCAAAAATACGAGTATTCAATGACTGGATATATTCAAATCATAAACAAAACATAAACATGATTTTCCAAGACTTTTCACGACTTTTTACGTCCCATTGTCCCAATCCAGGAAAAATCGTTTTAATTACTTTTTCGGACAAACCCTGTATGTCTTTGACATACTCGGATAAGTGGTTTGCCTCAAATTCAAGCAGAAACGTCTACTTGTACGTCAAACTATGGTGAAATAGTAGCTCCCATTTTAGCTCACACTTTGTTTAAAGAATCACTTATAATTCGTTTCTTACATGGGAACAGTAAATAAATTACGTAATTGCAGCCAGAAAAAGGAAGAATATGAAATCCGATGGATTAAAAATATACGATACGTTTGACTAACTTGGCTTCGTACGGGTACAAAAATTAGGGTGGATGCTAAAATATTCTTTTCATTCTTGAAAGATATGGAAATGAAAACTTTTCAAAGCGTTTGTACCGGAGACATTAACTTGAAATTTTCTGAGAATCTGATCAGATCACTAAATGAAGCGCATCTCATAACAGCGCATTCCATTAGGCATAGAAGGCGTGTCTTCGGGCAATGAAATATTTTAACAGAGCAGCAATCTCTTCGCTGGTATTTACATATAGTTGGACAAACAGATTTCAAAGAAGAACTTTCATGTGCTTTGCAAAACGCCTCGAACTAAAACACTTCCTAATTACACGGTCCACGCTTTATGTTACCTGTGTAAAGTCAACCTGGGAATGGGATAATTTTTTGACATTAGACTAGCAGTGCAAATAGAGTTCATGCTGTGTTAACAAACAAAAGTTGAATCTACCTTTCCTCAAATATGGGGAAATCACAAAAGTTAAAACCTGATATCGCCTCATTTCTGGTAGCTGATAGTACTTATGGTAAATTGTTGAAACAGCTTGTCAATGAATCTCTATCTAAAACCCAGCGGAATCATTAAACCAATTTTGCTGTGTGTGGAAATTACTGATGCTGTTTAATATAAAAATATTAATTTTTCATTCAAAAGAAAAGTATTTCAAATGATTAAATTTCTGAAATGCGCTTACAAATAAGGGCAACAGACTCCTATGGGCCATTTTTCCTTCTGTCAAACGCCGAAGGTATAGGAACTTTATTAAAAACTTCAACAATACGATGTCAGTAGGCATTATTAGACTGTAAGTTAATATTTTTCTTGCTTTTTTAAGTTTCACGTTTTTGTATACCTCTAATAATATTAAACTACTATATGAAGGAAAGGTCGATAGTTATCTTTAATTTTTTATTCGTACTTAAAAGTTAAAATATTCTTTGATCGTTTCTAAACGAGTACACCATTGCATTGCATTGTGTTGCGAGGCATCAATGTTTCATATAGCGAACTTGTATTCCGTGTATATGAATTTCAAAACAACTCCGTAAATTTGGCTATTCTGATAACGTGGTCAAATATTTTTGCTTAGATATAGGTTTTTGTAATTTATTTCAATAATTTTAACTCTTTCACGGCATGTTTCCGGTGAAAGTCTCGTATATACTAAGACTATCACATTACATGCTATAAAAATAATCATCTCAAGAATTACCTCCTGGTGAATTTATGACGAACATATCTATAAAGTAGTAAGAGTCACATATACATGCACTATTTATGAATTAATTCGGGATCGTTTGATATATATGAGACCTGTACACCAAGAAAAATTGTCTAAACCTCTTATTGAGACATAAACGTGTGGCAATTATCAATGGTGGAACCATTTAATTCGACATTTAATGTCAGGGTGCCCGAAATACCGATTGGGCAATAAAACGCCCTCTTAAACACCATTCGGTCTCCGTCAGTGTGAGGGTGACCGATCTCAAACCCTGATAAAATGATTCATTCGTGATTTCAAATTTCCAGCTGTAATTTTCACGGCGACTTACACCCGAGGGCGTCACATCGCAGTACGTGCCGTTTGGGAAACTCCCGCAGTGCTATCGATCCTGAAGTAATCTCTGGGGAAATATTTTATTCGCACTCTCTCAGAGTTCTTTTATCCCTCACTCGTGAAAGGAGGTGATTCATCCATTGCACAGTTTCTTTTCCAATTCCGGAATTGTAGTACAAACTTTTTAGTCTCGGAGAAAATCCATTATTTCTGCGCCCGTATTCTGTCGGCATGAATGAAACGGGCGCTTTCGCCACTCTTCGAGTTAAGTGACGAAAGATAAATCTTTTCCTTATGCCTTCCGTTCGTCATATCCAATGGTTCTATTGGAACGAGATTTTTCAAGCTCACGGATTAATAGCCTCCCATTCTACGGTTGCCCTGACTCGAAGCAAACGCCCTAACACTCCGAGGCGGATGGCTATGCCGATAACGAAAACGTACCTGTCGCCAAATAGGTGTCGCATAAACATGATAGTATTTTCCGAAAGAAAACAACAAAGGAAATTATCCATTTACTCTGATTTATTGGGAAATCAAAGTAAAGGTTAGGCCATGAATATATTTTTGAAAAAAAAAAATACCAAATTCAATATTTTAAATTGATGCTTATAATAAAATAGGGCTTTTTTTAAAACCCTGTGTTGGAATTTTATGCAAGCTTACTAAGTGCGCATCCTAACTGGAGTGAGCATGTTTCAAATCAAGGCAATGACTTAGCACTCGCATCAAATTCGTGAGAACGGAGAATTTTAAAATGTCATTTTTTCTTTGAAACATTTGATATCAAAATAGATATGACCGCAGGCACGAAGGAGATAATTAGCATTGGTAGTGCACATATGTTGTCGATATCCTGATTGAAAATTGAATAAACCCATCTGCATAACATTGTT
This sequence comes from Hetaerina titia, assembly GCA_037158775.1. Classification (NCBI taxonomy): domain Eukaryota; kingdom Metazoa; phylum Arthropoda; class Insecta; order Odonata; family Calopterygidae; genus Hetaerina; species Hetaerina titia. Next base: position 97,287,679 of record CM073771.1, on the reverse strand, counting down.
CCCACATGATTTGATTATATTTTGTTTTTGAATGCTCATTTATATAAGCAAATTCTTTCGTGTGAATAACTACGTTCTACTGAATAATCGAACTGATACCTTTGCAGAGCGAAATAGTATTCATGGCTAGTGACCTAACACACTCCTTAGCGGCGGCTAACGGGATATTGTATAGATGTAGGTGAATCCAATCCGAGTAATTTTCAGCAACGTAAACCAATCTGGAAAGAACAAGGGTGCCACAAGGAGACCTTCTGCATCTCCTAGTCGGGGTGAGTGAATTCCTTATGGCGTAAGGGTTGATACTGAAAATTTGTGTGATATGACCAAGTTTTGGAAAAGACGTGTACAATCTTTGAGAACCAATGTTTAGATAAAATTTTACTAAAATGTTTCATCTTTAATATTATATTACCTATGCGGTAGATTAACTGCGCACTTATACCTAAATATGGCGTTTGATCTCATTTTTGTGATGGACCATTTCCACCTATCTCCCCAGTTAGAGAACTTAAGATGCTTTACATAAGGTTGCTGGCATCCCATACCATAACTTTAGGCTCCTTCATACTAACGTTTTACCTACATCTACATAGATACCCCAAATTTCACCGAAACGATGTGAGCCAGGGAGTTCAAGGACAAAGTGCGATGGGTAAGGTAGAGACGAGAGGGAGAGGAAGGGTCGTTCAAGGTTTAGGAAAAGGTGAAAACATTCATTAAAAACCCAAAAATACGTGCATATCCACATAAATGCTAGTGGAAAATCTATTCCAAAACATATGGTAATTTGATCTACTTAAAAATTCTCTATTTTATGCGAACTAGGAGGAGATAAAAATGAACCAAGACAATACGATAATCCTCCACCATATCAAGGCAGGTCATTTTGCCACATAATTTTCAATGATTTCTGTACATCACACGAGATAAAGCTCACCTATTAAAATAGTATCGGGTTCCATAAATAATAGCTGTCATATTTTTGTTCTCTTCATGCTGTCACAAACAAAATAATCCTGCCAAACTGGATAGAAGAAGAGAGGTTCTTGAAAGAAAAGATGAATGCATGAAACACAAAACGCAATGGGATAATAAATATTGATCAAATTGTGCTAGTAAAGCAGGAGAGAGAGAGAGAGAGAGAGAGAGGAAAAGAAAATTCACTTTGTATTTAATACAGAGGGACAGAAATCATGCGGAGTTAAGAAATAAATAAATTATAATATGAATTTTAACGGCGTGTAGCTCCGCGTCAGACCTTGCTTAGAAGTGTAGCGAACTAAAGTTGCAAACGTTAAAGTGTTTCAAAAGCTTATCACCGCTCATCCAAAACTTACATTCGCCGGAAGATTATTATTAAAACCGCTTCAGTTAATCTGGAATAGATGATATGCATGGCGATCCAAAGGGGTTAGTGGTATGTCTGCCAGCACTAATTTTTATACTAATTTTCTCAATAATAAACATTTTAGAAATCTAATAAGAAATTAATTATCTTCAAAAAGGGCAAGGATACGACTCATTCCAGCGATTCGGGCATCAAAAATCAATCAACGGCCAGCGCAGAAGGAATTTTGAATAGGCATTGCCCACGACCGGAGGTAATTGGCCAAGTGGTGGTGGCCTGCACTATTGAAAAGAATTAAGGTTCCACGTCCTCGTGCACGGAAAACACATAAACCTCCTCCTGGCCCGAGCAACGCGCGAAGGAATGGATCACCGGATGCGTGACTGGGGCACCTCACTCGTTCGGGAAATTTCAGGAACGGCCCCTTGAAAATTTTCTATTCCATTAGGCCGTTCGAAAAGTGACGAAACGAGACGTATGATCATAATGCTCGCGCGTTATAGCTATCGTTATGTACTTTTTTCACTGCTTTTTTATTTTGTCACTGTTTTTCAACGAATATTCCATCAGCGATCCTCAAACTATCGCGATATGAAACCCAACATAACCCTTTCAGTATTTCCTCTAGAAAATCTTTTTAGCTGGATCACAGTAAATGTGCTATTGTGGGAATTCGCGCTAAGCAGTGCGATAGCGATAGAAAGAAGATAAGAGCAGTGATAGTGCCTCTCGGGATAGTAGATTCTTTTGTCATGCCCTTACGACGTGTAATGGTAGTATGGGAAAATATCTAAAGGTTTTTATCGCCTACTCCATTTGTGTCACAATAGGAGTATTTAGATCGGTTTGAAAGATCTCCGGACTATCAATCCCTTGCGAACATTTCAGAGGCCAGTGGCAGGGGCAACTTTCATTTCTCTAAGAGCCCTTTTAGTATTTTCTTAGTAGGTGTGTAGTTATTCAAGCACAAACCACAACCATTTATACGACAAATCTTCCTTCGGAGATCTATCGTATAATTGATGTGGTTCATTTTTATTCCCTATTTTCGTGTTATAAATAACTAATTAATTAATTAAATTAACCCTTGTTTTAAATTACGTTTCCCTCCAACATGCAAACAAAATTGCACCTGATTTGATAGTTTTTTACTGAATATTTTTCCCTTCCTCTCCCATATTTCTTACCCTACCCCCCTGGTGCTGGTACCCACTGCCAAACACCTTTTGGTGGATCATCGGGTATTTATGTCCATATCGAAGTAATTACTTGCTTGTGAAAATGCCTTTCATGGATGCCGAAGAAAACTTTTTTCTTTCATTTAAACAGGTATAAAATTTATAAACAGCGATTTAAAATTTAAAGTACATTTCACAGAAACTCTCATGTGGTGCGTTTATCTTACAATTAATTTTTTGAAATTAACACGCTATATTATAACCATTTGTAATGTCTTGGAGAAATGTTTTGATCAAGTCACAATCACGCAATCACGTTCACCCCGGAGGGATATAGGAGTAACTTGGAAGATTTCACACTAATTAATATTCTACTCGGGGTAATGTACCCTCGAACTTGTAATCTGCGATATGATTATCGAATAAATCTCCGAGAACGTTCAATAATAGATTGTGCTTCTCTAACAATAAAACAACAATAAAAATACCTTGAATGTCACTTCTTGAAGACAATATTATTTCTCTTCATCAATTTAAGCTTATTTAAGCAAAATGAATTTTATGAATAAAATGCAGCGTACTTCACTTTTGTATGGTCTACCCGACGACTGGCGTCGTTTCAGAGAATACACCGTGCAATTAAAGTTACGCGGGTCGGCTAGTTCAATTAACTTATTATTTATTCGTCCACCGAAGCGATGGCGACTAAAATACGAGAGCACAAACCGCGTAAATCCAGCTGTTCACCGCACGAATATTCCCCTGAGGTCATTTGCTGGGTTCGATGTCCTTTTGTGTGGTCTGATTTTAATCAGCAGATTTACAAAACGAATAATCAATTAGCATGAGTGATCATTTCCCTGACATAAACATAGAATAGAATAAAAATATAACGTTTTACTTTTCTTAACCTTAAAAGAAACGTCGTGGAATGTAAATCTGAGTTTCGTCTTCATTTTCGTAAATTTTGATCAATAAACAAATGAAAAAAATATCCCTCTCAAGTCAATCGTAGTGTACAAATGTGAAAATGGTATATGCAGTTACAAACGTTTCAATAATTGCGCATTTACACGGCAGAATTCTTTCAATGGTGGAACGAGTGATGGAGACAAAAAGTGCGAGTTCCCAGAGACACTTTCCATTGTATTCATATTTACTTCTATACAATACTCCGCAAGCTGCCACAGGTGCGGGTGGCGGGGGTTGTTAGGACACCACCCGTAAAACAGAGCGCAATCGCATGAAAAACAAATAAAAGCACACTAATTCACACCTACTCAGACAAATATATTCATGGAAAACCCATTAAAACTTACACAGATGCAAATACATACACTAGCAGCTAACATACACAAACACATGCAACTACGAATTAACAAGATGTCTACGCAGGGTTTAATCTTGTCCTCGCTTGTAATTTGAATGCCTTTACTATTTCAATTATGACTTTGTCTTCTTACAGTTGTGATTCCTGTTTGTCCGACGGTGTGGTTGTAAAATCGAGTTTGCTTAGTAATAAATCACAGTACACTTTATTTTCAGTAACTCGGTATCTTAAACATTTATATCATATTAGATGAAATTGAAAAAATCAAATAACAGATAGAAAAAACATTCGTTGTCTTCAACAAAAATTGGTGAATTCAAGCTCCCTCATTTTATATTTTGCCTATTTATACGCATAAATAACCACTGTTTGTTCAAGAAAATGTGGGAGTGCTTTAGTTAAGAACAAATTTTACGATATCTACAACTTCAAATATATATGTGTGTGTGTACATATATATATATATATATATATATATATATATATATATATATATATATATATATATATATATATATATATGTATATGCATATGTATATATATATATATATAATTTCTTCGAAGTAACACGGAAGTGTTGAATAAAAAACTTAGACAGTAACACACAGCACGAGAACACATAAAAAGAACACTCACAATAATATCTTGATAATTTCGACGGACTCAAGCTCCGTCTTCTTCGGAAGATAAGATATGACTCAATATTCAATTTTATATATATATATATATATATATATATATATAACTTAGGCAGCAACACACAGCACGAGAACACATAAAAAGAACACTCACACGTAATATCTTGATAATTTCGACGGACTATAACTCCGTCTTCTTTGGAAGATAAGATGTGTTCTCGTGCTGTGTGATGCTAAGTTTTTTATTTAACACTTCCGTGTTACTTCGAAGAAATCATCTATATATATATATATATATATATATATATATATATATATATATATATATATATATATATATAGCTAGCCTAAGGGTTGAAAATCGAAGAAGAATAACTTCCCTAAATATAACTTTCTTCAACTAAATAATTCTTATTTTATCTCTAACAACTGAACACGCTTATTTTGTAATCCCTTTATAACTGCCTTAATTTTAAAAAATAGAAGGTCAAAATTTCTTCAACCATGGATGACATTTCTCCTCAGCCTTGCATTTTTCTTTCAACCTAACTTCAAATCACCAGTAGCAGCCTCCTTGCCTCTCAATTAATTCAATTATTCAATAAATCTCACCCCAGCTTTCGTAATCCTTTCCGTTTTTATTACCTTCCCCTCGCCTTTCAGTATTCTATAATCTGCTCTTTATTTCAATTCCTTACTTTTGGAGTCATTTCTTTCATTGAATTGTATTCTCTGAAATTCAACCTTCCTTTCTTTTCCATACACCTATATCGCACTCCTGTCTTACCAATAACCCCACGATTTTGTGCCAAACCCAGTTCGTTAATTTACCTTAATCCTTATTTAAATTTGTGAATTATGCACTTGAACGCACATGCGTATTTTTTTAGACCATTTGGTGCATATAATTCTATTCTAAAATAAGAGTGGGAATGAGGTTATAATAACCTAGTGAAACTCTAAAACATTCCCATCAGATTAAACTATTAACTAAAAAAATGTCGTAGACCTTGGGATTTAAAAAGAGTTCTTTTCTGCGTGAGATGGAAAAGAACTATTTTTAGAGATAGGATTTTCGTTTATACGGTTTTTATCAATCTTTTGAACCCAGCCATCTAAAATTTATTCATGATTTTTATTCTTACAGTTAGGTCTTGCCTAACACTCCAAATCAAAATTATTCTATTTTAATTCCAAGTTAATATGTACAAAATTTCATGGAGGGCTCCGCCAAGCACTTATTGCCGAAGAAACCCCGAGATTAGAGATATCACCATTAACTTTCACTGGAGGAAATTTTGCGGGTCAAATTAGGGTATAATAATAATGAGGTTTAGATCCAAAATTATTTGAGAATACTTGAATGGGGTAAAGGATATTAAAAGTAATAATTTTTCACGCTTCCTGTCATTATCTACAAAGAAGTTTGTTATAAATAGATGAAATTCGGTCTCCTTTGGCCACGAGAGAATTTCTTGGATCGAGGGATAACGGGTTGCACACTCTCAAGTGATTCGGGCCACATTGGAACATATCAATTGCATGGTTAGATTCATTTTATTTCATAAACAGAAATATAACAGCTTATCTAACCTACAGAATTTTAAAAAAAACATCATAAATAACTAGTGACTTTTAATTTAAAAAACCTTCATCACTGCCTAATGGTTACGCATAAAAAAAGGTGTGGTGAGGAATGATTTTTCAGATAATAGCAAAAGTTTCCTACAATACAAAACAAATCTTACCATCATAAAAAATAACCAAGGCTATGTAAGTGAAGCTGTTATAATGATAATGTACCTAATGGGTACGTAATAAACTCAGAAAATTACAAAAAAATTATGGTCATTTATATCGCTCTGGGCAAATTGCTAATATTAACGCGCCAATTTCCAGAGTGGCCATTTTCTAAGCGAGAGTGGTGGACGGCTCGAAGGGGAGGAAGAGGTGGTGGGGGGAGGGAGAAAGACTCTACAACCCCTCAAAGTATGCAACTCCCTCGATATCACTGAGTTGGTCGTCCAATGGGTCGGATATTAAAGACGCGCGCGCCAATTTAAAGCCTTGTTCCATCCATGCGCTCAACCTCTGTTCAGTATAGTACGACTGGGTCGTGGTCTACTCCGTAGTAGAAGCCGCGGTGATCACCATAAATAAGTGGCAAAGCATGGTTTTTAGTTTTATTTTCTTTAGCAAGAAACATCATGAATCCTGAATAATTAAAAATGTGCAATTTTCCACGAAATAAAATTTAATACGACCGGTTTCAATGTAACTACATCAACATCAGGTGATGATGGTACTTTATCTTATGATAATGGAGTTACATTGAAACCGGTCGTGTTAAATTTTATTTCTTGGAACATTACACATTTTTAATTAATCATGATATTCTACCACAATACGCCTGAAACGTCTCTTTTTATCATGATATTTACTTAAATTGTTTGTTCTCTGGGGCTCTACACAATGTTATTTCCAATTAAATAAAGCACCATATGTTAACCAGTTCATTTGAATGTATTTCAATAGAAATAAAGGAAATTATCAACAGGAACAAAAGGATTAAGGACGGAATTATCTATTTATTAGGATGATTATTAGCGCTAATAAATATCAACTGATCCTGCAGCGGATTACATAACTATTATATGAAATGAAGGAGAGAAGGCTTGAATAACAAATTATTTCATAAATATTACGGCAAGAGTAAATTCCACGACATAGTAAATAGAATGATTATTATTAAGATATTTATCTCTGTTTTAAGTGAACTTATAATTTTAAAACAGGATATCACCATAGCACAAGTGGGAGAGTAAAATGTGATGTATCACGCAAAAAAGAAGAGGACAAAGGTAAAAATGTGAATTGATGTAACAAAATATTGACAGCTTCATAATTATTTAATATCATGTTTCGTAAATTAAAAGCTAAAATGACATCAAAATAATTCATAAAATTTGGACATTAGAAAATAGCCAACTTAGGTGTGGAAAAAAATTACGACATTTAAGTCCTTCGAACCCCAGCGCAAAGATTCTTCGGGCAATATTGGCATTTAATTTCTGGGTGATATGATAGGGGTTCTTAAGCGCCAGACCTTCCAGTCCCCTTTAAACAATGCCCTCCCTGTCTCCGTAGAGGACTGGAGCGTTGGCCGGTGCTGTTTACGACGAAAAGAATCGAAAAAACCTATTCCCGAATATCGACGAGATATCTCGCTAATGACAAATTGGCTGCTATCAAAAACTCCGACAGCCTCCCTCTTGAGGCCCCTACCTTGATTATCATAAGATCCAGGATGCTCTGACGCAGAAGAAAAACCGTGAATAATTACTGGAAACATTTAGAAAAAATATGATTATTTTATCATTTAATTTATTATATCGTACCCTACAAGTCCCCGCTAGGGCGTTTGGCAGGGGGTGAATATGCATCAGACTAACTTTGACCCGAATATTTATACCCTTACCGCGATCGGACAATATTATTCTAATCCCTTATTTTTCGTGGAAAATTTCATTTATGCCAGAGATTTATTCTGTAATTTAACCTTCACTCCGTGAATGACCCCCAGTCTAGATTCTCTAATATTTTGGATACGCTATTAAATTTATCTTAACAATATTTTACAAATCTAGATTCTCTACGCTGCATGTGATTCAATTCGACAATCAACCCAATGTACTAGCAGCATATTCTAAATGAGGCCTAACCAGAGAAAGATAACATTTCTCTTTGGCGTTTTCATCGCATTTCTATTTTCATTTCAATTATTTAAAAAACAACATAAAATAGATAAATTGTTTCTCTGAGAAATTTTTATGTTCAATCCCTAAGAAATAAAGTATGAATGTATTAGGAAATTGAAAAAAAGAAACACTGAATGATAAATAAAGAAATATTATTTAAGGTATGAGGAGAAGAGCAGAGGACGGAGTGAACTGTACAAGAAGGACGTGTTGTGGAGTAGTAGTGTTGTAGTAGATGAACACTATCAATGATGAGAGATATCCTTGTTAACTGAAAATGTCACGCTATTACAGCCATAATTTGGATTGAGGGGCTATATATATTTTTAATTATGTAAATTAATTCGTTTAATTATATTTTGAGTTGACTTTTGCAAAAATAAAATTATTAATTATGAGTAACCGTATTAGTTGATTCAATTGACACGAACTAATTTTATTTTTATTTGTAATAAACGGAAACTTTCGGTCAAAAAGATATGAAAATTATGCCACCATGAAAATTTAAAAGTGGATTTCAAATATTCCCTTAAAATGACATTTCAGGCCTGACCAACGGAGAATACCAAGTAGAGCATATATATTTCCTTTAAGTAGCATATATTATTAATTTTAAGGAAATGTCAATGTAAAAACAAAATCAAAATCGGCTTTATTTCAATGAAGATTTTTTTCCACCCAGGCACTTTTTTTGGGTTTACTTAAGAAAATCGCTTGTTGGCAAAACGAAAACATAGCTACAATAATTCAGTTTCGCAGAATTAATTGCATTCTAACCGACAGCTCCATTACTAGTCTCCCCAGTTTAATACTTTTATGCTTCACGGGATGAATATGCATCATCTTCAGCACTCCATACTTCTGTGTGACCATTACACATGTATCTTGTGCCAATTATTTTCCGTTTCTACAATAATAGACGAGGCATTTTCGGAACAGAGAATCGACTCATGAAACATAGTAATCATTAGTAGCGTATTAATAAACACCAAAATAGTCTCCGGCATTCGTTGTCAGGCTCGCACGAGGAGGAAGGGGTGGGAGATGGACGAGCGAAGAACCTTCTGGGGAATGCAGGTATTGCCCGAAAGTGGTATTTCGCCAAAGCCGAAACAATCGATGAAGCGTCTCCTCCCTATCTCTCTCTCTCTCTCTTTCCCTCTCTCATGAGGGAGTGAGACCGAGCGAGCGATTAATAATTTAGGGCCTTTTTCTGGCTTTCCATTTTCGGCGCGTGCCTTTGCTCGGAGGAAATCATTCCGCGGGGACTCCCCCATGCGGAAGGGCGGAGAAGCAATTTCCGCGGCAGTCGCTTCGCGGGATGCGCGGGAAAGACCTCCCTTGCACGACTACTTCCGGTCTTTATTTTCACCAAATTCCCCACTGCCAGGAATGTGTTAGCTCCTACTTAGTATTTCCACTCCATTCTCAAAAATATCTACGAAGAAAGGAGCTCTTGACTTGCGGTACTGACTTAAAAAATATGTTTGAAAACTATGTGGCTTAAAAAATGTTTGAAAACAATTTGGCTTAAAAGAAAATGTTTAATTTCGAGGGTAAGGATTAAAGGAGAATTAAGTGGAGGCTAGAGTGGAATTGCAAAATAAAATCGGTATCTTAGACTTGACTTGGCGGAAAGAAAAATTGCAGTTTTAATAATTCCACTTAGTGTTTTGATGTTACGACCTGGATCTCAATTCATGGCATCATCTTCAGGCACCTTTTCAAACTTTAAACTCGAATATTTACATTTTGACACATAGTCAAATGGTATTGGGAAAAATATGCTTTTTGGGATTGGACAGAGTAGAGTGGGGAAGTAGACATGGATTTGCAAATCACACGATATTGGAGTAAATTATTGGTGTCCTCTTGAAGAAGGTCCATTGCGGTCACATACTTCATAATTATGCTAAACCAGAGATGCAAATACGCTTTTACAAAGTGTCGTAGTGTTACACAATAGAAATTAATGTAGACATTACCAAACTTAAGAGAACATAAGAGGGTTGAGTTAAACCACAATGAATCAGATAATTTATTTCAGAGGAAAATTACAGGCGGCGAGAGAGATTAAAAGGAATGAAACTATGAGGATTGGAACCAACCATCAGGGGGGAAATATCAAAAACATACGGATAACTGGGAAGGAGAGCATGGGAGGAGTACGTATGGCAAAAATCTTTCATTTTACAGACCAAAAGACGTAGACGTGCGTGACGGCCAATGAAACGCCGGTGAACCGAGAAAGATCAGGAGGACCAGACAGAGAAGTAAAAAGACGAGGACTGAATTGAAGAGTCGCAACCACATGATATGACCTACCGGACATATACAAAGCAGCATTTAAGAATAAGTTTTGATATGTAGTTGAACGTGGTAAACACTTTATTAGGGTACTCGGCTAATGCCCTAAGGTCCCAGATTTGATTCTCGACAACATTGGTAACCCTCAGCTGTATCCAAACGATAAGATTTTAAATGTACCTGAGCGGCCTTATAAAAAAAAACTGCACCCTTGAAGGAATACCACCAAAACTGATGTGTTAAAGTCACGGTTCAAGGGCTCAAATGTTTTATCCTGACAAATTAAACCAATCGGCAAATTGATGATTGTAGCCTAATTCGTGGAATTTTTGGGCACTAACTGAAGGTTTCGGGTTCAATTCTTGACGATGCTTATAGAAACAGTGTTAGATATTTCAGATAACAGATATACCTGGAAAGCGATCGTGTATCAGATAAAGGAGCATGGTAATCCCCTTTGCTAAAACGAGTAAACTTGACATGCAGCTGAGGTTAACATGAGACGACCTCCACAGTTTTCCTTCAAACAAACTTCCGAACTACTGGTCGTAGGTGGATCATTGCTTTTTAGTGGAGATACTCGGGAGAGAAAATTTTGCGAACCATCGCATGGCGGTTGGCGGGTGTTTCTTTCTTTCCCCTTCTTGGGATAACCGCTGTGAATGTCTACTTGGAGGGCCGGAGGTGTCCGGAGATGGCCTCCCTCCAGCCTGGGGTGGGACGGCAGGAGGAAGCGAAGCATCGGCGAACGGGCAGATTAGGGCAATGGCTGGGTGGTCATCCCATCGAATATTTACCGGCTCATTCCGAGGCGGTGGCGCTTAATATTTGAAGCGGTTCGCCGATAATTCTTCTTCAGTAGGAACGAACCCGACCGAGGTTACCAACCGCCCCGAGGCATCAAAATGGATGTGACGTCACATTAATCTCGAAAACCACGAGGATCAAGGAGAAGGCTCTTGGAAGAAGGAAGCGACGAGAAGGGTGAACATACCCGCTACCCGCAAAATATTAAGTATTGGTGGATGTACTCAAGGGTGAGCGGGGGTGAGAACCTTCAGTTCCACCTTTGAAAAACGTTGGCCACACAAATTGTGATCTACATCTACACGCAAGCCACTACAAGGGCATGTAGCGAGGGGTTTTAGGACACCACACGTACTACAGAATTCAACCGCAAGCAAAACAACCAAAATACGGCAGTTCACACCCACACACACGAATATATTCATGTAAAATGCATTTCAACTGGCTACTAACATGCACAAGCACATAAACCTGTTAAAATACCAGATATCTACCCAGGGTTATTTCTTGTCCTTGTTTGAACCTCGAATGTGTTTACTATTTTGTTATTATGTTCCGACCTGCTCCAATCCATAAGTTTTTAAATTGAAAAAGTTCATTTTCGTGAATTCACTGCTAAAATATGAAAGTAACCATTCAGCTGAACAACGAAAATTCAAATTAAAGTTTACCGCGGAAATTTAATCTTTGTAAACTCTCATCTTAAGCGTGGAAACTTCACAACATTTTTCAATGTGATTACTTGACTAGAAGGCTGCTTGCTACAACATTTTCAACGTCATTTCAGCATTCAACATTTGGTGATTGCATTTAAACACGTGTCACGATAATAAATAAAAACTACACAATTTTAACTGTTGAAATGTGTTTCGAATCTTTATTAAAGAAGTTCTTATTTTTACAGCGAAAGATATTAATTACCACGGCATAAAATATTTTAAGTTAAATTCTCAGTCAGACGCGCCGTGATCACGCTGCAGGAACAACGCTGCCAGTCATTTTAAAAAAAATTACCATACTCTTGCCCTAGCGCTCCTGTTTGCATGGTGGTGACTAAGTGTGCATTCAAGACATCTTCCTGTCCTGCGTTCACCGGAATTTCGAAGTTCTTCTCACAACACGTTATCAGAGGCTCTCAAAATTTAAGAATGCTAGAGTTATGACATTCTTTGAGTATCATTCTCTACAATACATAAACATTTTTTGTTTGCCGGAACATATATAAAGACATTTGAATGCGAGATTTTGTTAAAATATTTTTATTCAAAATGGTGTCATAGGTCAATCAACGGTAGCTTTTGAAATTGCCGGTGGTATGACATTGTGTTCAAAGGCCTCATCAGTAGCTGTGGGATATTTTGTTTATTATTAATATTAACTACCTTTCAGGGGCATCTATAACTCCGACAGATTAAGAGATACAGTAGAAAAAGACCAACAAATGAATCGGATACGGTTGTATGCAGAATATTTCGTGAGAAAAAGCCCTCAACAAATTGATGGTGGACAAATTGGTGAGCATGTCGAATACCAAAATCCAGCTCCCATATTTTCGGTTCCAACGTTAACGCTGACATATTTCAAAATTATCTTTCCTCATACTATTCACAAACTAAAATTAACCAAGATATATGAATTCCTGAAATTGCACTTGAAAGGTCATATTACAATCTATTGTTCCTTTTCCCAGCACTGCACATCTCCCTTCCGTTTATTTCGTACTTGGTACCGAATAAATATCCTAAACACTAATAGTGGACAAATAATTCACTTATAATATTTAAGGAAACTTCCGAAGACACCTAAACCTATTTAAAAACAAGTTTTCTTCAGGATTACATTAATATAAAATGGATCAGTGACTCACGGCAGGAAGATATCCCACTAATTCCCCCCCCCCAACTAAGTTGACGGTAGGGACGACCCCAGTAATTATGAAGCGATTTCTTTAATATTGAATTTATTTCAAATCTTAGACCACATTGTTGATAGAAACAAAATGTCAAAATAAAAGTCATTTCGTGACATTTGTAACAGGCTATGCCTGATGAATACAGGCTTAGAAATAACAAATAATGCTAGGCAAAATTGCGTCTTTTTATTCACGATATCCTGAAACCGGGGTAAGAGAATACTCAAGTTGATGCTGTAATTGTTTACCTGAAGAAAACCTTATTACTTACTATTACAGAAATGATAAATTACAGATAAAACTAAACTTTATTTAATGAAAATTCAAATTAGGATAACTTTATCCCGGAAAAGGTCTGTCGCAAGAAATTAATACAAAAACTTAGACATTATGATGTTATATGAGATCAACTGAACTGGATACTTGTTATCTGTAAAGAAAAATAAATTGCTAATGAGTTGAGTGTATTAGTGGTAGAGATTGACTCAGGAATGAAACAGGAAAGTGCTAGAGACCATTTAAGATGCTACTTTTCATTATTCAAATTAACTAGATTAACACGTTAACAGCAACCTTAAGAGTATTTCCAAATAATATAACGCATTACAGGACGCAGCAACTGCACACTACTCTCAATCGAATTTGATCAGATAATGGGATATTGCAAGGAATGGAAGCTAGAATTCAAGGCAGAACATATAATTCCCTGAATTTTAGGAATAAAATAAAACAGGAATAATATGTAAGCTATAATGTACACTCAATCGCATTAAGCAACTCAGAACAAGTCAGATACTTGACTTTAATACTGAAAAAAATCTTTCATGGGGCATACACATAATGTGGGGAAAATATATTTTAAAAATGCACTCATAATAAGAAAAATCTTATTATGAGTGCACCACAGAATAATACGCGGATCAGCTTTAAAGAGGCTAGGATTCGTTCAACGGGTTGTAGGAATATACAATGAAGCGGCTAGAGAGATGTGTTTCTCCGATTTGGTTAGGCTACATCTGGCATACGCGGGACGTATTTAGGATCAATAGCAAATAACGCCGATGATGGAATCTGGAAAGATTCAAATCTCTTGGATTTGTTGAAAATACTCACGAGAAGAGGTTAAGCGGGACGGGTATGCTGGACAAATTAAGTGGGTCGCCCCTTTATTCAAAGGCAGAGTAGGTAAGATTTAGACTTCTAGAAAGTTAGAGGACACTCGAGTTTGGTTGCAACAGTGCGGGATTTTATCAGTGCCTCAAATCGTTGTAGTGGATTCGAACAAAAGGATTAAATAGGAAAGATAACATGGTGAAGGACCGAATCAAGTATTCAAAACCAAATTAAATTGGAACACAAATGCCCGAATTTCTTTAGGACAAAAATTTAATGATCAATTTAAGAGAATATATTATTAAACGAGGTGAATTTTCATGCATGTGTGCATGCGTAAATTGGCGAATATATATTCAAAGCATGACTGTACATATTTGGTAATGTTGGCCAATTCCTTGTGGTAGCTTGTGGGGTATTTTTTAGATGTAGATGATTAATTTAATGCTGTCTAGATAATTCAAAATGCTAATAGATTATGTCTTGGTGAGATGAAATGCATATAAATACATTAAAACACCGAGGGTAGGAATCGGAGACGATTTTTAAGATGACGGATTAGTGTTTGCTCAAACGTGGTCACATTTTCGTTCATTCCAATACTGAGGTAATTCCAAAATCGGAGGCGACGGTGGCTTTAGGATAACCGCAATTTCCAACACAATTAAGTCAAGAAAGGAATGTGATGCCGAGGAGATGAGAAGATAACTTCCTCAATGGGTAATTGAAGAGAAATGCTCATCAAGTGCAATCGTCCGCCGCAGGCAGGCCGTCGGAGGCGAGGGCGGGAGGAAAATGAGAGGAGTTGTCAGGCACGGAATGTCACGTACGAAGGTGACAATGAAAGGAAGGTGGAGGAGAAAAGGGGTGACGGATTGTGAAAGAGTGGGAGACAGGAATGCGATGTAACCCTAGGGATTGCTGTGTCGTGGTGGGGGAGCGGCGAAGCAATCAACCTTGGAGAGCGGCCGGCGGCGCCATGCCGAGAGGTGTGCTCAGGGGTGGAGGACTGCATTCCGTGAAGTCGCAATTGCCGTGTCAATGACCTTCTTCGATCGCTAATTAACCTCTACCCACGAGTAATGGCTAGAGAGAATGAAAAAGAGACGAAACGAAAAACTTTTACTGACGCCTCTTTGATTTGGAGCATAATTTTCAAAATAGACAACGAAATTATAATGTGTCAGGAGTCTGGATGTTAATTCTTTACTGACGTAAAGAATGAATACGCCCAAACTCTGGGATCAATAGTGTTGCGTTTGTGTTCCCTGCGCCTATATTACAGTGAATTATCCTTCTGCACGATCTATTTTCATTAAGAGTATTTTTCCTCAGTGGATATCATATAAGGGTGAAGTATGATCTGGTACTTTCACGGCGGATTTGTTTGATGAAGTTTTTCGGGTCTTCCACCGGGTCAGGAGTTCCATATTGGCCGATGTTTCGATACTCAACTCATGCATCGAAACATAGGCCAATATGGAACTACTGACCCGGTGGAAAACCCAAGAAAACTTTATCAATGTTATTATCATACCATTCAACCTAAATGGTAAAGGGTTTATGCCTGAGTGTGCATGTGAAACCCTTATGTAAACTTGTTGATCCTAAAATAACTGAACGATTGTAAGGAAACATCAAGCTATTGTAATGTGGAAATAAGCATTTATTAGAAATAAATTCAAAAATAAAGGTTTGGATGAAAATCCAGATTATATAAAGCATTAAATAAATATCGGGCAGTTATTATATTATCAGTAAAAACTGTTCACATATTCACATTAATATAATGCACAGTAAGTATCAAGATTTCAGTGTATTGTATTGTAACTTATCAACTGACATAAATCTCCGATTATTTTCTTGTTGTGTTGTCTATTTTATTTTCAATTTAATGTAGCTATGCTACAAGAGCACTTCTGTTTGTTACTTGTTGGTATATTTTTCAAAGGGACATATCAACGGCAGCGGTTGTATTCCGCATTTTTCTTCTTAATAATCACTATGCGCTTCGTCTACCCTCAACTTACCTCGCCCGCATACCTAATGGCATAGAGATAATCCAAAATGTTTGTCGACTTCCCTCGCATTCGTAGCTACCACACCATGGTTAAAGATTCCTTCTGGGAGCACTTGAAACCCCGCGCTGGGGCGAGAAACATATCATCTGCAGTTGTAACATATTATTTTCCAGCAGTAAAAGAGGTCGTTCCACGGGGAAGGGGAGCTCCTCCACGTGGGGAAATGGCGCCAAGCCCTTCTCGGAGAGGCCGGAGAGTGGCGACGGGGAAAAGCTTTTCGGGGCACGCCGCGGGGAACGGCACCCGTCGTGGTGGTCTCTCATGGGACCCTCAGATTACGACACCATTCCATTTGGTAAATCATTCCTTTTTCTGGTTCCGCCAGCGCGCTTTCAATTTCTCGCTTTTGATTCTTTCTTTATTTCTTCCAATTTTATTCACGCCGCCGTCACTTTAAAGGATGAGTATTGGAGTTAACTACTCATGTCCTTGAGAGCGAGTGAGTCAGCATATGTAACGAAGAAATTTTGAACAGGACGCTAAGAAAGAAAGCAATTAGCCTAAGAATTCAAAATTACGCCAATAAAATACTATGAACATTTATAGGCCACGGTTAAACGTTAGTAATGCAATTTCATGGTGGTCTAGCTTCTCCACGGTTCCTCGGCTATAAAGCAGAAATGATAATTTATCATTATAGGTCAGAAAAGGCTGTGCATCGTGAGAAAGTAATAAATAGGAATTCTTTTTTGGCCAATGATAAAGACGGGTTAGCTACGAACTCCTGGCATCAAATCATACGAATTCAATTTGAAACGAATATAAAAGAGAGCATTACAGAGGGCATTGACTAATCCTCAGAGTCGGTCAGTACATGTTGCACAGTCATGCATGATAACCTCCTATTTCATTTGTCCCACATACCGTGTCAGCATACAAATATGTAGTTACAATGCATTTTTAATGTTATGAAACGACTTGCAATGTCGCTCACGTTGTATTTTGGGGTTGCAAACTCTTGTTCACATATAAGTTCATCTAATAGTCCAACCTAATGTTTCTGTCATTGCGGTGTAGCATCACAGAATGATTTTTAAATACAAATTCTGTTTTTATTTTTTGAAAACCTTTCTCACGGCATGATTTAGATATAGATGCTACATGAATAGAAGATTATCAGTGGAAGAGTCTCCATTATGTCCTTTGCTATTTTAAAAATCATTTATTTTTTTAACTCAGTTTGGAAGCATACACGTAATCACGAAGCTAGTGCGTAATTTCAGTGTGACAAGGCGTTTTATTTGAAGAATTTTTGTCACATGAATATTTTGTGAGAATTTTTCAGTTAAAGAGCTACAGCAAAGCTTTCACAAGCTATGGGATACTGGGGTGGCACTTTTTAAATTGTGTAATTATTATTATTAGGTAATCTACCGTTTAAGGTAGGTTTTTGGATGGACACAACTATCAAATAAACATTTTGTGACTCCCCACCTATCAAACTAATCTATATCAGGTCCCTCTTCATCTCGGTGTACTTCTTTCATCCCGTCCAACATCCCTATCCTGTTCCTGCCCTTACCTCGCTTGCCCAACAAACTCCCCTCTATTACCCTCTTCAACATTCCACTACCGCTCAATACGCCTTTCATCCACTTTTCCTGCCTCCATAGGATTTCTCTCAACAAACCCCTCTCCTCACCCACCATCTCTAGTACTTCCTTATTTGTTTTCCTTTCGGTCCATTTCACCTTCTCCATTCTTCTCCACACCCACATTTCAAAAGCCTCCAATCTACGTCTATCCTCCTGCTTCAGTGACCACGTTTCCGCGCCGTACATAGCTACGCTCCATATCAGAGTTTTTACGAGTCTTGCCTTAACATCCCTCCTCAACGACCCCGTCAACAACTCCCTCCTCCTTGAGAAAGCCTCCTTGCCTAGCGCAATTCTTCTCCTTACGTCCCTACCACTTTGACCGTATTGGTCCAAAACACTTCTGAGATATGTAAACTGCTCTACATTGTGTAAATACATTTATAAATACATTTCACTGAGGTTTGTAATTTTCCATTTTACTTTTTATTTAATGTAAAGGCGTTTTGACGTCATGAGTTAATCTTCAGGTATTTTAAAACGTGTTTTAGTACTCCGCTATATTTAGTAAACTATGGCTATGCGGAGGGCAGATAAGAGAGAGGAAGGATGGAATAAAATAGAGGAAAGATGGAGGGATTAATATAACTTATATAATAAGCTAGAGTGTGGAAGGGAACTATATCATTTTCAGCAGGATCCTGGCATGTAAGAGTTTGATGATGGGAGAGGTATTTTTTCAACAAATACATTTTTTACTCCTGCAATTTTTTTACTCTAAAGCTACATATGTTTTTTTTATAATTAAGCATAAATATAAGACAAAGGAATACAATACGGACTTCATAAAAAGGTGGCACATTAGACATTAAAGAGGAAAATTATTTCCGATATCATCTCCATCTCTGAGAAGAACTACGACATTATGGTCTTAATTACCTTTCTTGGGTGAAAACGTCTTGGCTAGCAGCCAATTATACCCTTGCGACGAACTTAAATAACTTTTAATGCTCCAAGGACAATCTAAAAATATTAAGTAGCACAAAGAATAAAATACAAGAGAAAAACAAAAGTGGTGGTAATAAGGTGAAATATAACACGTGTGATAAAATATACATTGGTCAAATAGGGATGACCTAGACTTAAAAAGCGTGCGAGAAAAGTTTGGGCCAAAGATCAACTCTTCTTCGTTCAGCAGGGTAGCTAACGGAGCAGGTGTATGCGCATACGTGCATTTCTTCTTTTACACGATTTCTTCTCGTACGTAAATACCACACCCAGAGATTAATGGAAGACGGTTAGATATTTTGGAAGAGTTCGGAATCCTTCAGAAATTTTTAGAAAGGAAACCTATGAAATGATATGACTTTTATTAAGCATTAGATACCTTAAAGTTAACCTTCATCTTCTCCCACCAACAAACCCCCATATAACAGGATTCTACGTAAATTTTAGGCTAAGAATAACATACTGTAAGTGTGCTACAATCCAAACTCGTATTTTCACTCCTTTAAAGTATAAAACGACAGCATTAGTTGAACATGGAGTTTAAAGACGATCAGATGAAAATATTTTCAATATATTCTGTACTCTGAACCATCTTCTTGAATTTCCATCTGAACATACGTGGCCACTAGCTCCCAGAACCCAAGCCCATAAAATAACTACCCGTAAGTCTTTTAAAAGTTTTTTCCATCGTTATATCTCAGGGGAGAACTCGACCTCGAAAGAACTAACTACATTTATGCCACTAGATTATCCTGACGTCTACACATTGGGTATGTAGTCCATTGTAGAAGGAACCGCCTTTCTGGAGATGCTTCAGCGCAGCTTGTTAAAAAAATAAATAAAGCAAAAGGGTTCTCGAGAGGGAACGTCTTGCGAAAAGGCACTTCTATCTCGATCTACTTTTGGATGGACAAAAGGGTTATGGTGCGGGCGTAAAGGCAGTTGATGGAGGGGGCTGGCGGGTGGTGAGAGGAGAAGGATGGGAAGGATGTGGCTCCACCTCTTTATGCTCCAGATTTTAGGGGTGCATCGTTCACCCCCTCTCTCCTCTCCCCTTTTTCTCCCCTCCTCCTAACACCCACAAACGGCATATCTGCGAGAATGTTGTTACGGACGTCGCCCACGGAGGAGCTAGAGCGTTTTTTGGCGCTACCGACGGGAGGGGCGGGGAAGGATTTTCGCTATCAAGTGACCAACGTGGGCCCCACGCCTCCTCTTGCATTTGCTAGGGGTTGTCGGAATAGGGAGGGGCTTTGCGATAAGGCGAGACCAGTTGTGGCGTTCAGCGTGGACGAGAAGAGCGAGATGGAGATTCTCCTCGCTTTATCTAGTCGGGTTCTGAACCAAAAGAAAAACTGACAGAGAGCGACCAGCCTGCCGGCTGTGATGTATGTGATGCACTAAAGTCCCTCACACAAGTCCTTCGTTTGCGTCTCATATAGAGAAGCACGATGTAAACCGTAACGTACGGCGTTATCACTTCCGGTGGGCTGGCGTAAAATACTATATTTTAATCTTTTTTTTCGTTTTTGAGTTGGCGATATGTCTCTACGGTGACGAGCATTTCACGAGAGAATTGTCTCTTATGTGTCTAGCGGATGCTGTGAGTTTTAACGTGATGTAGTAGACGTGCTTTCATTGATGTCATCTTCAGTCGAAAATTACTCATTTATTTTAATATGAATGCAATCCAGCATTTGCCTTCCGCGTCAGTCTCATTTATTTACTTCAGAAATCGAAATCGAATACGCAGTTAACAAGGTGATGAGTGTTTAAAATGTGCGTATCTTTCTCAAGAACAAGGAAGGTGAAAAATAAAAAACTGAAAAATGTCGTATACGATCGAAAACGCGATCGTATATACGATCCTTATATCTCTTTCCGATTATGATACCTATATCATTTTTCAGTTTTTATTTTATACGATCCTTATATCTATTTCCATGAGAATGAAATCATATAATTATAATTATATATATATATATATATATATATATATATATATATATATATATATATATATATATATACATGTACTCACGAGAGCAATATAACTGAGTCTGACCTGAAGAAGGCCTCGGAAGGCCGAAAGCTCAAACAAATCATCTACAGTGTGAGTGTCCTTTTACGTGTTATCTGTTTTATTCTGAGTTATATATATATATATATATATATACATTCAAATACGAAGTCGAGTCCCGCCATACGGCGCACAAATATTCATTCAAACATAGAAATAGGGATAAGGAAAGGGGATAGGAAAACACATAAAAGGCGAACATAGGACATATGGGGAAGGCGGTTTTTTGACCAGATCACGAATGTAAAAATATTTCCTTAACCCGAATTTGAACACCGGACCTTCCACTTGCCCGGCTTCTCCTTTAATGATAAATGCTACCTACAAATCAAGGGTTGTGCCATGGGTAAGCAGGTTCAGCCCGTCCTATGCAAACCTCTTTCTTGGTCTCGCGGAGAATAAATTCCTGTCACAACAACCCCTGAAACCGCTATTGTGGCTCAGATATACGGACGATATTTTCCTTCTCTGGCCACATGGTCCTGATTCCCTGAACACTTTCATTTCCAACCTTAATGCTGCGTCCTCTATCTCCTTCACGTCTACAGTTTCCTCCTCCCAAATCACCTTCCTAGATGTAAACATATCATTTATAGACCATAAATTTCACACATTCGTACATATAAAACCCACAAATAAACAACAGTACTTACATTTTAGCAGCTGTCACCCATACCACACCAAACTTTCCATTCCTTATTCCCTTTCCATAAGGGGTCACAGAATTTGCAATGACCCTGACTCCCTAGACAATTTCCTCATAAATTTACACCATTCCCTCCTCAAACGAGGTTATCCTGAATCCCTCCTGAATAAGAGGATCCGTAGGCATACTTACTCTCCCAGACCTTCCACCACCGCGAAAAACCACCCTCTTTCAATTTGTACCACGTTTCTCCCTGGCCTAGAATCTCTGCGTTCTATCCTAAAGGACCTCTATCCTATCCTCAAAAACCACAATTCCACCACCAACCTTTTCCCCAAATGCCCCTCTGTCACTTTCAAACGCCCCGCCAATCTATCAGATCTTCTAAAATCTACCAATCCACTTCTTAAATCCTCGCCCCGTTCCAAAATCACTCCCAGACCCTGCAATAAACCTAGATGCAAAACATGTCCTATTTTCCTAACCAGAATCCCATCCCTCTCCCACCCGCTCTTTAACTCTCTCCCACCAATTCCCTACTCCTCGTGTACCTTCAGCAATGTTGTCTACCTACTCAAGTGCCAACTTTGCCCTGCCTTTTACATTGGACAGTGTACCACACCCCTTAATATTAGAATCAATAATCATCGAGCCTCATGCAACAATTCCTCCCTTATTGGTATGCTCCCAATCCCCAAACATGCCTCCGAACACAACACTGCGTTTGACCAATGTTTTAAAGTATCCGTCTTAGCATTACTCCCACACTCAGACCCTCCACTGAAACTCAAAACATTAGAGCTAGCTTTCATCTGGCTCTTGGATTCCTGGAATCGCCCAGGTATTAATATTAGACATTAATTGCCCCCTTTATGCATATAATTTCATCCCCCTCCGCCCCCAACAACTTCCATATCATCCCCACCTTTTTTTAAAATTCCCGCGCCATACACTACCCCTCCAAACCCCTCACCTCGAATGCCTTCCCCCCTTTTTTCCCCCCTTTTCCTTTCTTTTCCCCTCTTTTCCCCCATTTTCCCCCTTCTCCTTCCTTCCACTGCTTTCAGGCCCTCCTCTGCCTCAGTTCTGTTCCTAATTCCTCTTGAGAAAGGTGGTTGCACCACCGAAAATTCGAAAACTAGTGAGTCCCTCTTTTATATGTTTTAGTTTCTGTGTTTGCTATGACTATTTAGTGAATTATATATATATATATATATATATATATATATATATATATATATTTCTACATATTCACGTGGAAACATATATAAGGAAATTGGATAGGCAGTCATATAAAAGACGAACCCAGGAGAGGTGGGGAAGGCGGAATCGAATATATATATATATATATATATATATATATATATATATATATTCAAACTTGAAAATCCCGCCATACGGCGAACAAATATTATTTTCGCACATAGAAATAGACATATAAGGAAAGGGGATAGGAAAACACATAAAAGACCAACACAGGAAAGGCGGGGAAGGCGGTTTTGAGCAGTTCACTTATCCCGGATAAGGAAATATTTTTATATTTGTGATCTTCTCAAAACCGCCTTCCCAACCTTCCCTGTGTTGGTATTTTATGTGTTTTCCTATCCCCTTTTCTTATATGTCTATTTCTATGTGCGAAAATAATATGTGTGTGTGTGTGTGAGAGAGAGAGAGTGTTTGTGTATGTATAATATATATTCATATGTCTATACCAAATGATGATATTGACTACAACGCCGAGATTATTGTGATATTTCAAAAACATTTTCTGTCACTTTATAAAAATAAAAGTCTTTCTTCATCAAATTTATGCATGAATGAATACAGTGTTAATTGAAATATACTATATATGGACAAATTAATGTATCGATACAATAAATATGTTTTCAAACCTTTTGAAACATTAAATACGGGCATATTATTCTCATACTATACTCGCAGCTCTCATACATCGCAGCTCGACTCGTGCCGCTTAGGAAGCGCGTCGTGTAAATACCTACTCTTAAGGACGTGTAGCCACTTCACCGAGGCTATAGCCTCGGAGCACATTATTTGTCTCCTACTTTTACGGAAGCAAAGTTGCTGCTCATGAAACCTGTCGAGATAGTATCGGTGTTAGATAGCTGAAGGGGGTCATGTGGCGCGGTGGTGCACGAAACTTTCCGGAGTTTGGAACCCGTCGCAACAGTGTCGAGTGCAGTCTCGCGTTGATCGACGTTTTTCGAAGGAGCGGCACTCCTCATTACCTCGGCGCATTTTGAACAAGAACACCTACCGCAGCATGAAACCACAGAAGCTCAGGTACTACCGATACCAATGAGACCAGTATCATAGGAATTCCGGTTGCGAGCAATACACATTTTGGCTAATGCCTATTAAAGTTTTAGTTCTACTCTCCCTGTTTCCTGGGACTTGATCCGCGATGGGTTAAGTGCTGTTTGTGCGCGTAATGATTTAGAATTTTACACAGTTTGCTAATTCAGCCTGCTTACTAATTAGAGGAAGGAACGTAATGGCTTGCATAATCTCGTCATTGGAAGCTACTTACTAACACTTGTTAGAGATGAATTGGTTTGAATTAGTGCCGGATTATTTCCTTTTGCCAGCTCACCGATATATTACATTATTTGCATAGTGAAAAAATCATATTTTATCACCATCACTCAGCTTTTCATCAGGCTTTGCGTGTGAGTAGTCAGCAATTGAGTCAGCAACAAAGAACTTTATCTATTCAATAAACTTTAAGGTAAAAAATATTTAAGTTATAAGTTATCATTTGACTGTCCTTAGTAAAACCATGTACCCAAAAAAATGTTCAATTTGAGAAAGTTTTGAAAATTCATTTGAAGACTACGTGGAATGAAGGTAGTGTCTAAGAATAGATAAAAAACGGACACCTCCATTCATATTTCTTAGTTATGTTTGTATCCTTTTCGATAACACTCTATTTCCCACCTCACCATCAACCATCCCTATAAGCACATACCCAGGCCTCACTACATCTTCCCCTATCTAGTTCACTGGCCCCACCCTCTCCGTGCCTGATCCTGGATTGGATCATGGATTACGAAACTAAATTTACTTGGTCTACAAAAATTTAGAAATTTTTAGTATTTGAAATTTATCAATATATCATATTAAATTATCATATTGATTCTAAAGTATATGATACGTTAGCAAAACAAAAATTATCGCAATTTTATAATAAATTCTATGCTAAATATTAATACTAGAAGAAAAAATGGGTCACGTAGACCCGTAAAAGCATTTGGATGAATTTAAGAGTAATTAACGACATGTGTCGGCGGGATTGCATTGAAAAAAGCGTATCTCAAAAGCTAATGACCAGAAAGTAGGTAGCAAAGGAAAAAAAAGTCTTCGTTTATATACGAATTCAATAAGAAAGAGGCTTAGTAAGAGGAGTTGGGAAGATTTTGCGATCTTGTTATTAATGAGAATAGAGAAAGGTATTTGGACAGATAGGTATAAAGGCGATAAAGAAGGCCAGGAGAGAAAAAAGAGAAAATACATGAAAAGACCGAGGAATTGGATTAAGAATGCTTTACATATTTGTGTAAAAATATAATAAAGAGGAACACTTGTGTTGCAGCTGAATGGAAGAGAATTCCATTCCAGAATATACAGTTTAATTCCGCGTGACGGGAGGAAACACTATGATAATCTGAACTATATCCAATGTATAGTATTTGAATAAGAAGAATTGATTACCCTGCTTCATTGCTTTCTGAGTGTCTAGCCATAATTTAATATTTACTTTATGGTTTGATTCGTATCTCTTAGTATTCTTGAAAGTGTTTTCCAAAATTATTTCTTTTACACTATTAAAATAGAATAGTTTGCACCAATGTGCTTGAACAAAGTTATTTAGGTAAATATATCTCACTTCTTGTGATGCAAAAATTTTCAAGAAGTTGACTACTAATGAAGAGTTCCGCAGTTTTCAGTAGTTGAAAATCTGTCTTCCAGCAATAACTCTAAGTTGGCCATATTTTTGGGACAATAGTTTCGCCGGCGTTCAGTGAGCGTCTTCAAACCTGAAAACCAAATAATTCCTTCTGACCTGAAGACGCAGACTGCAACACTGGCGAAACTACAAGGTCAAAAGGAATGATCTGGTCTCCAGGTTTGAAGACGCTCACTGAGCGCCGGCGAAACTATTTTCCCAGATTATGAACCAACGCGAAGTAATTACCGGAAGACCTAGGTCATCAGAGCTGAACACTTTTAAAACATAAATTTGCCAATTAAGTGCAATTTTTTTCAAACTATACCTCCGGAGCAGGAGATAGTATGATTATGTTAGCCATACTATTTTTAAAAATGCGCGCAAAGTCCAGCTGATTACACGGACAATTTATTGATGCTTCGAAAATTTGATAGGTATTTTGTAAAATATTTCAATTATCACCCTAATGTCATCTCCAATTATGAATAGTTTCCAGGGTTAGAAGATAATATTAGTTACTACATGATTGATGTTCATTTGAACGACAAATTTGCTTAAAAAATAACGAGCAATGAGGAGGAAAACCAATCTATTCCTATGAAGAATGAACATCCTTGTAGTTATGCACTATTAATAAAGCAAAATTTATGCACTATTGCTTACATTATTGTACGACGGGAGGCCTGACAACATAGGATGTTCTTTCGATCGCTTTCAAATCGAAAACACCGGCACATCCAATGTTATTAGGCCATTTTTCATACACATATGTATGCAATATAGCAGAACCTCTAGGATGTTTCACACATCATAGGAATTGATTGGTTTTCCTCCTCCTAGTTGCTCGTTTTTTCAGAAATGTATCTCTGATATTAGTTTCCAAAAATAAGCGAACTGCGAGATTTTCAGCGACGGAATTATGACAAGGGATAGGCAAATAGATCAGCATTATCTCTAATTCCATTGCTTCCAAACCTCGTATCAACCTAAGTTTACGGTCTCGGCATTTTTTTGTTTACATCGTATCCACCTAATTTGAATGGAATGATCCTTACCATTTACGTTAATGAAAAATAAATGGAAATGGAATGAACTTCACCTCGCCGATAAAAGAATCGTGAGAAAGGAACCGAGACGACCAGCTCGACTGTTGGTAAGGAAAAATTGCTAAAATAGATAAATTAAGGCTTTGCATAGGTCAACACCTTAGTATTTATTAATGCAATTAATTTGGCGTCTTTATAATTTTCTTACTGTTCAAATTATTAGTAATTTTTAGGACGAAAAACATTCTAGGGGTTAGCAACAATGAGCATAGTGAAATTAATTATGGAACAGTTGGAGATATGGCCTCGTGCGATCTCATGTATCGTACGATTCATTTATTGTTTTCGTAGTTGTCTTGTATGATGATACACCAGGAAGATTTTGATACTTGCACTGAAAATAAGTATTTTGTTATATGTAACAGGTCGAATCTTACATCGGTTTGAATGCACCAAATCATTCACATTGTTAACGTGGGTGTCGTTTTTTGACGTCAATGGTCAACTTCTCCATTCTTCATCGGTTGAGATTTTTCCAAAACTGGTGGACATTTTACCAACGAAAACACAGTTTTTGACTCATAGATTCGTTGCCAAATATCACTTAAGTTAATGCCTATTTTTTTCTTACAATATTTACGAGGTTACAACAGAGATAAGTCGAGATATCGACTTATCTCTGCACGAGCAAAGCAGTATTTTATTTTCTCGAGAAGGCAACAAATTCCTCTTAGCGATCTATCAAGCAGTACGGGTTTGGAAAGACCAGTTTCATATTTTTTGTACAGACTTTGTATACGTAGTTATCTCATTTATTTTAACAGATGTGAGCAATGTATATTATTGTTTAGAGAAGATTTAAGTCTATCATCTGCACGGTAGATGACCTATTACTATAATGCAACAAAAACTAGAATTTCTTAAGGTTAACGGACTTTTCTCCAGTATACACCTACTGACGATTTAGTGGTAAACCAATTTCCAGGTTCTCATTCTTCGCAACAAACAATTTTTCTTCGGTATACCTACAGCGAATCAAGTATCTTCAACAATTTGCGACGCTACTTAAATATTATTCCTGAATTGCTATTTAATGCTTTATTTTGTATATTTAGGTAAAAGTTAATAATCTCAACCATTTTTTAATATTCCACTGTATCAGCTTTCATAATCTTCAAAGGGTATAATTTTGCATGGAATACTCTACATTAATTAGCTGCCCATCGAACTGTTTACAGTTATTTCATTTTAATTTTTCGCGGGTTGAACGTTCGTGGTAATTGATTTTTATATTATAATATGAACAAATGAATTTTGATTATACGGCTTCTTTGGACTCAATAAAATATTTTGGATATTATAATCATATAGAGCACACATTGAGACATACAGAGTAATGAATGTGTATCTAAGTACCTTAAATTTATTTTGAGATTAAAGGACATTAAACGCGATTTTGTCCTGCGATATGGAATAGTCGGTACAAATTGATCAACAGACGTCTAGAAGACAACTAAATGAAATCAGTTGAGAAAAATCGATTAATCCATCACTGAGCATTTACTATTACCTTTCCAAAAGCTTACTGCTATGCAAACGAGTGCACACGCTTAGACCCTACCAACCAGCAACCTCGAAGGCGAAACAACGATAGTCAATGACGCGTTTGGTCAAGGGTAAACGCGTTGAGGTGAATGGCGCGTCGGCTAAGCCATTGATTACTGCTATTATTCCGCAAGGCAACCTACACAGATGGGAAGTGTTTCGTATAAAGTATTTAATGTTCCTTCGATTTCACACACTTTTAAAGAAGACGTCATATTATAAAATGGAAGAAAAAGAATGCGAGAGTAAATAAACCACTTTTTTCCGTAGGTTTGCTAAACTCAAGGTACTTACAGCCGCATAAGACTGGCAATGATCAAATTTACGCAATATACTTGTACGAATAAGCAGATATTAAGTAATCAGGCCTTGGTTACAATCTAAATAAAACTATTCGGCTTAAGATGGAAAAATAAATTTACTATGCACTTAAAGGTAGTAAATATGGTATTATAGGTAAAATAAGTAATATGGAATATGAGGATGTAAAATGGTACTGCTTTCAGTGACCTCAACTAGCCTTCCGTCCCACGTTTCTCAGTCTTAAAATAACTATTTTCATTTCTCTATCTCTCGTTTTAAAATTTCTAATTTTCCTGTCCTCAACCCCATCCTAAAATTCATTCCAAAACTCTATTTACATTGAACCGAGATCTTCTGTGCCTTCGTTATTGCTACTGTCGATATCAATTTTGCGGGATACCATGAGATGACGGTAACGGATGACTTTTCTCTCCCGCTACCAGACATGGTACACAACCCAGCAGACCGAATCCCATATTTATCTGACCTCATACTCAGACCCAGGTCCATTAATGTTGCTTGGGATATTAAATTCAATAAATATCCCGTAGTGTTCCTCCATATTGTTTTTCACATTACACTATCACCCGAATGACAGCCTCAGTGAGATAAGATGCCTTTGCAGCCACCTTAAAGAGGAACAGACACTGTGCAGACTACATGTCGTCTGGCTATTTCCCTTCGACCTGTATGACATGGGTGACTCTACCCGGAGCAATTAACATTGCTCCTGCTTGCACATCCTTAGGCGTTATCAGAATACAAATGCTCGTAAAACGCGTCAAGATTTTATTCAGTTTTGGAGATATATTGAATTACAATGACAATTTCAAACTTCTCACAATTGGTAACTTAAATTAAGAAATTACTCAAGCAAAACCTAATCTGACAATTCTTGCAATCTCCAGAGCCTCTTACAAGGGACATGGCTAATTTTGCATTTATCTGCTATAATTTCAATTTCAGAATGTTATTCGACGTGCATTCAATATCTACGAAGAGTCGATTCAAGATCTAACCATTATAAATGGTATAAATTACTGTTATGGCTACATTATGAATGGTTATAGTAATCAACAAAACTAAAAACTTCAGATGATAGTTGATGTATTTTGTTTTATTACCTATGGACGAATGTAACACGCCATGTAATTTTTATCCTCTATAATAAATCTTACCATAGATGTTCCAGTTAATCCTCAATCGGAAGTATTTGGAATCTTGGACACTCAAAAGACTGGTAGTACTCGTAGGAACTTAAGTTTTCGTCTATTTGCAGATTAGTTCCATTTTGCATACCACATGTTGATCACTTTTTAAAATTTCTACATGATTCAGTTTGATGATTTTATTTCATTCCTCGAAACATCGCACTTCTCTCATACATAAGGTTATTCGTTTTCCACGAAAGTATTTTTGAGTATCTGTTTCTAAAATTTCATAATACTCGTAGAATGTGAATGGGATGGGGTAAAATATGAGTGGTGATTAAAAGTACGAAGAAAAGATAGCAAGCATATAAATAAAAAAAATAAGTGCATTAAATGGGGTTCTTGTTCACGAAATACCATTAAACCCGGTAGAAATACATCCTTTTGTAAATTCTTTTCTAAACAAAAACTAAACTAAACATTTTGACTTCTTATTCAATATGCAAAGAGAACCTTACGCATGGTAAAATTCGTAATTAGATTGTCTAGTGGCAATCGCATATTTTTAGTTTTTTAATGGCTTCTGCATTAAACTTTTTCGCCACGATTAAAAAAAATTCCTTACACAAGGTCGTTATTTAAAGAAAGAGTAATAAAATTAATTTTTTGTCTCGTTATAAGTAAAAATATATAAATGGTGATCAGGAAATCAACTCTTTTATCACTTAACCGATAATTCTCGACTATTAATTTAGCAATAGGTAAAATTATAAATGGAATACCAGCATCTTTCCATGAAGGATATTGTAAAAGTGAAAAAAATATTTCCCCGGTAATAATTGAATACTAAAGTTAGTTATTATAACTAATAAGTTAAGTAGAACGTGTGGGCTGTTTACTCGTAGTTCCTCAAGCTCAATAATAAAATCATTAGCTGCTTTCCTGCGTGGCCGGGGGTCAAGGACGAAGTGTGATGGGTAAGTTATAACGATAGGCAGAGTGGTTAGAGATTTAAAAAAAGGTAAAAAACCATTCATTAAAACCCAAGAAGGAGGTGGAAATCCATACGCATGCTAACGGAAAACCTATTTTCAAGCAAGGGTTAATTTTACCCACTCTAAAAGTTTTTTTACGCAAAAAAGGGGGCAATAAAAATAATTCACTAATACGATGAACTTCCACAGTACCAAGAATGACCATGCAGAGCTGGAAAGTAAAAAGTTGGATATTTTATTAAACCATGACAATGCAACTTATGGTCACCACCCCCAACCTCCTACGTGGAAAATGTGACCCTGGCAAAACTAAAGAGTGAAAATTCAACAAAACAGGGTAGGAAGTGTTTTCATCCGACGATACGTTAAACTGTTCTTCAGCTCTTAATAGCTTCATTCCTCCCTTCAATTCATACAACCCCCACCTATTCCTTCTCCTTCTTCGTTTACATAACGCTTTTCCATCTACTACAGTCTTAAAAATTGCAGTGCTAATCATTATTCACTGCATATGAAATAAGATACCATCACATTTATTTTGAATTTTCATGGTTGCTAGCTATTCACGTGCATATGGTCAAATATGCGTAGAAGTAGCCTTGTTTCTTAGGTATATGCCCACATATTGACGCCATAAAACTGTGAAAACCATTTGTAGAGTTCAAATTTCAACTACCATTAATTAGATTCACATTCCATTATTTTTATCCAAGTCATGTCGCTATTCTCTCTACGTTTAATTTATAGCTCACTGAGCTAACGCATACACAATATACCATCGAGTAACCTAACAGAGCGCCTCCCACAAAGCCATAGAGGATATTGTTTGGGTTCCCACGTACATTCCCCGTATCAGATTGCGGATAATGCAGCGAGCACTCTCATATGGTTGTACCGACCGCTGATCTGAGCCACGACCCCAGCCCACGCTTAGTTAATGGATAACTTACTGCAGTATTTCTCCTCTTCCCATCCCCTGCATTCGCTCTAAGCATTTTAGTTAATCGGTCTCTCTCATTAGCTGTTGGAGCGAGGAACCCCTTTAGTAAAAAAACTCTGGAGTGGACACTTTCCTGAGTCAGCTGCATTAGAGCGCTTATGAATTTCCCTTGACTGTCACTACTTAACCTTAACTACTTCAAGAATATAAACGCGTAAGACCCAAACTGGAGGATAAAAGGATTGTAAGTACAAGGTACGTCCGGAAAATAAGTGTACTGAGCTCAGGAAAAAAAATTATTACACTTTTACATATCTTAAGCTGATATTCCTCAAAATAGGACCCTTGTGAGTCGATACACTTGTTCCAGCGGCGTTCCCATTCCTGGAACGCTCCCGCGAAGGCATCATCGGGAACCTCTCGAAGACACGTCGTCACGGCCTCTTTGACGGCGTCCAAAGTTCCGTATCGCGTTCCTTTCAAACTCCTCTTTATCTTCGGGAACAGAAAGAAGTCCGGTGGTGCCAAGTCCGGGCTGTAGGGCGGGTGCGGCAGCGTTGCCACGCCGTGCTTGGCCAAGAAGTCCGACACGACAAGCGCGGTGTGAGACGGCGCATTGTAGCTCAGGTTGTCAGTCATACGGTTGATCGCTGGCCGGACGCGGGCGACTCGTTTTCGAAGCCTGTCGAGCACTTGAACGTAAAATGCAGCATTTACAGTTTGTCGTTCAGGTACAAATTCGTAGTGGACGACTCCCCTTTTGTCAAAAAAGACAATGAGCATCATAAACTTATTTTCCGGAAAAACCCTGTAGGTGGCTATGGTGTGAGAAAAAGCATTGTTTGGTTTCATACTTAATGTCATTTGGCTTCATGTTAATACTATTAATGTGGCCGTCATTTATAGTTGTAAGTTGATTTTTTTTTCATTCAAAACTACTATTCGCTTCATTGTGTGAATTTACGAATGGCAGGAGGTTTTAGCTTAACAAGTGCG
This sequence comes from Hetaerina titia, assembly GCA_037158775.1. Taxonomy (NCBI): domain Eukaryota; kingdom Metazoa; phylum Arthropoda; class Insecta; order Odonata; family Calopterygidae; genus Hetaerina; species Hetaerina titia. The sequence goes on along the minus strand of CM073771.1, from coordinate 97,254,931 downwards.
TATATTGAGGGTTGAAATAAAGACACATACATATATATACAAATATAAAAATATATGTATATACATATACCTGTATATAGTAATATATTTTATAAATAAATAAATATATATATATATATATATACATATATATATATATACAAACGTGTGCGAGTGTATATTCATTCACATGGAAATAGATACAAGGTAAAAGGGATAGGTGCATGAATAAAGGAAGAACACGGGATGGGAGGGGTGGGGGAGGCGGAATCGAGCAGATCACATGTGTAAAAATATTTTTTTGTCCGGGACTTGAACACCGCATCTTTCCACTGCCGGGCGGATGATCTAACTATTGTTTAAGCTTTCGGCCTACTCCGAGGCCTTCCTCAGGTCAGAAATGTCTCTTACGTCCTTTTACGCGTTATCTATTTTATTTTTTTTCTATTGTTCCTTCCAAATGTTATATATATATAACATTTGGAACACACACACACACACACATATATATATATATATATATATATATATATAACTTAGACAGTAACACACAGCACGAGAACACATAAAAAGAACACTCACAATAATATCTTGATAATTTCGACGGACTCGAGTCCGTCGAAATTATCAAGATATTATTGTGAGTGTTCTTTTTATGTGTTCTCGTGCTGTGTGTTACTGTCTAAGTTTTTTATTCAACACTTCCGTGTTACTTCGAAGAAATCATATATATATATATGTAATACTTATGTGAAATTCTCACCGATGTGAATAATAATGTACGCATATGAAGTTAGCACTAGTAGACAAAGACAAAAACACACAAAAAAGAAAAGAAAATCTCTAGTTTTCGAACTTTTGGTGGTCCAAACCACCCTTTCTCAAGTAAGAGAAGGAAGGAACTATGGACAAGAAGGGGCTGGAAACGCTAGATTGAAGGGGAAGGTGGGGAAAAACGTGTGAGGGGAAGATTTGGGAGAGATATCTTTACAAGTGTGGGGATGATATGAATGGTGTTGTGAGCGGAGGGGGAAGAAAATATGAGTGTGAAGATTGTGGTAATTATGGTTTCGAGGATGGGGTGGTTTCCGAGGTGGAGGAAAGTTTGGGGGTGTAAGTATGTCATGGATTCTTTTGTTTAGAAGGGATTCCAGGATATCCTTGTTTGAGGAAGGAATGGTGTAGATTTGAGAGGAGTTTATCAAGGAAGACTCTGTCATTGCAGATTCTGTGTCCTCTCATGGACAGGGAATAGGGAATGGAGCCTTTGGTGTGATATGGGTGGTAACTGTTATAATTTAAGTATTGTTGTTCGTTGGTTGGTTTTATGTGTACAGAATTGTGAAATGTTTTGTCTATTAATAATACATTTACATCTAGGAAAGCGGGTCGCGGTGGTCTAGCGGGTAGAGCGTTGGACTGCTGACCGGAGGGTCCCAGGTTCGATTCCCGGGCAAGGCACTTTGGGCACCTGCAGCTCCACCCAAGCTAGTTGATTTTTCGGGTACCAGGTCTTCCTGGGTAACCATAACCGGCACAGGGAAAGGAACTGGCCCCCCTACCCTGATGTGTGAATATTCACACGCCGTCGGGCTTGGTACATGGGTGAGCTCTACCATCACCTACTAAACCGACCTTCGGGTTGATTACTGTGTTTATGGTTTTTTATCTAGGAAAGTGATTTGGGAGGAGGAAGCGGTAGAATTGAAGGACGCACATGATGAAGCATTGTGGTCGGAAATGAATGTTTCCAGGGAATCAGTACCAAATTGCCAGGAAAGGAAAATATCATCAATATAACTGAGCCCCAAGAGAGGTTTCAGGGGTTGTTTTATCAGGAATTGTTTACCTGCGAGTCCAAGTAAGAGGTTTGCATAGGAAGGGTTGACCCTGCTGCCCATGGTAAAAGCTTTCATTTACAAGAAGAATTTATTGTTAAAGGTGAAGGAATCACGAGTGAGGATGAAGTCGGAAAGGCTAAAGAGCAAATCAGTGCTGAGTATGTGTGGCTTAGGGCGTTGGGAGAGGTAGTATTGGAGAGCGGAGAGACCAACTGAGTGGTAAATGGATGTATAAAGGGATTGGCATCTATGGTGGCCATGGTAATCTCGGTATCTGAAAGGAGGTTGAGTTTAGCTTTTCCAGAAAATGGTATGAATCTTTGATGGATGACGGTAGATAGTCGAGTATTGGCTGCAGGTAGTGGTCTACAAATGCAGAGAATATTTCCGTTGGGGATTTACGGGAGGATAAAATCAGACGACCGGGATTCCCAGGCTTATGACGCTTCAGAGGGATATAGAAATGAGGGGTGTGTGGGTGGGCAGAGGAGAGGATGGCCATGTCTGAAGGAGATAGACCTTCATTGGGCACGTTGTAAGCGAGGAATTCAATGAGTTCCTCCAGAAGTGCGGGATTTGGGTCTTCAAGGATTTTCCGCTAGACAGAGATATCAGGGGATTGTGTATTAACCTCCCTCATATAATCTTCTAAAAGTATTGTATCATTCTTTTTTGTTGTGTTTCTGTGTTTTTGTCTTTGTACACTAGTGCTAACTACATATTATATTATATATGTATATATATACATATATATATATATATATCCTTTAAAATTCCCACCCTTAACCGCCATCTTTAATTTATTTCCCAACAGTCCCTAAACCTTCCGCCCCCCCTCCCCTCCCCAGGCACTCTTCCCTCAAAACCTCTCAGTCTGACCTGAAGAATGCCTCGGAGTAGGCCGAAAGCTTAAATCATCTACAGTGTGAGTGTCCTTTTAAGTGTTATCTGTTTTATTCTGTGTTCTATTGTGCCGTCCAAAAGTTATATTGCTCTCGTGAGTACTTCCGCATCATCGATACATCAAGCTTCCTAGCTATTGTTCCTGTCTCTTCTGTGTTCGTCGTTGGATCCAGCACCAAACCTTCCGCTGCTGATCCTGCTCCATCGTGACTGTGCTATCCTTTCTTTTACCACTGTCTTCCTTTATTTCCAATTTCTTTTCCCAGATCCTTTCCAATCACCCTAATATGAACCACTCTTCTCCTATTTCATCTTGGTACCGAAATTTTCGCCGTCACCCATATAAACTCGCCAAATACACCAGCCACACCGATTTCTCACCTCATGCCTGTCCTTAGGAATCGTTCCCAACGGTCTAGTCATTTCCCTACCTTTATCTGCTGCCCCTCATGAAATCCACCCGCAACTTAATGCATTCAATTACCAAAATTCTTTAGAATATGCCCACCTTATCCTTACCCAGTACCAACAAATTCGTGAACAACACATATCAAACCTATTTTCTCTCTTCAAAATAATTTCCATGACTGCTCCTCACCTAATTCCAAAACTCAACGCCATAGCTTCATCTGCCCTACGTTCCCTACAAAAGAAACGGCAACGTCTCCTTACAAAATTGTCAAATCTATGCATTTCTTTCTTCCAAGTGGGTCTCAAACTTCCGCACTCTTACTCTTTCCCGCCTCCTCCTCCCAAACCACCCCCACTCTTCCAATACAAACCCGACCTCCAAAGCATTTACAACCTCCCCCCTCCTCCCAAAGGTCCTCCGGTTTTCCCCAGGCGCCAACCACCACCGAAGGGTTCCAACACTTCCCCCCCCTCCGACAACTCATGACATTGTGAACCTTTCCAACACCAGCCTGTCTGAGAACGAAATTTCTGTACTAAGTAAAGGCCTATCCTTCTCTCCCACACCAAAAATTAACCAAATCAATCTTCTCACCGACACACTCAATTTCTGCCGAAACCTTCGTTGGCGCGCATTTTGGAAATCGCAAAGTAACTCTTCGAGTCAAATTAAAACCAATCCCGCACTCAACAAATTCCGCCCGGCCTCCACTCATGAGCCAAAACCCCTATCTAGTAATCATCACGTGGAAATATTCATACGCCTCCTTCTCCAAAAAGTCTCTAATAAATCCTTCACACAATCTCTAAAACCAAGAAATAACCTTTCCACAAACGAACGTCATGCCCTTAAAACCCTACAGGCCAATCCCAACATCGTGGTCACTACCGCCGATAAAGGCTCCTCAGTCGTAATTTTAAACACCCAAGACTATACTATTTCCAAAGCCCTCAGTCACCTCAACGACACAACCACCTATACCACTCTCACCGACAACCCTACTCCAAACTTCCAAAAGGAAATTCGGTCTCTTCTCCTCCAATTTGGACCAGAAGAAGGCCTCACCTCCCAAGACATATCCCTACTCTCACCCCCAAACCCCAGAACACCCCAGTTTTATCTCCTCCCAAAAATACACAAATCCAACATCCCCTGTCGCCCTATAGTTTCTATTTTCAACTCTCCCACCGAATGAATCTCCGCATTCCTTGATTACCACCTAAAACCTATCGTACTCTCATTGCCCTCCTTCACGAAAGACACGTATAACTTCCTCCACCGTTTAAACTCTGTCTCCATTCCCTCCACCTCCAATCTGCTTATGGCCACCATCGACGTCACCTCCCTCTATACTTCTATTCCCCATACAAAAGGCCTATCCTCCCTCCGACACTATCTTTCTCTACGCCCCCCACCCCAGTGCCCCTAGACCAAATTTCTCCTCATTCTCGCCACTGTCGTCCTGACTAAAAATGCATTCTCTTTCCAAAACTGTTTTTATCTCCAAACGAAAGGCACAGCGATGGGAACGAGGATGGCGCCATCGTACGCCAATCTCTTCATGGGCCACCTTGAAGAGAATTTCCTTTCACAGCAACCCTTCCAACCTCTTTTCTGGGTCCGCTCCATTGACGATATTTTTATGCTCTGGACACATGGCTCTGAGTCCCTTGACAATTTCTTATCGGCCTTAAATTCTTCTTTCACTGTTAAATTCACTTCTTCCATTTCACACTCCACCATCACCTTTCTTGACACAGACATCTCAATTCACAATAACAATTTCACCACTTCAGTACACATCAAAGCCACTAATCATCAACAATATTTACATTATACTAGTAGTCATCCTTCTCATACCAAACGCTCAATTCCCAACTCTCTATCTCTCTGCTCAAATCCGCCTTCCCCACCTTTCCTGTGTTGGTCTTTTATGTGTTATCCTATCCCCTTTCTCTATATATCTATTTTCTCTATTTAAAAAAAGATCATAAACACAGTAATCAACCCGAAGGTCGGTTTAGTAGGTGATGGTAGAGCTCACCCGTGTACCAGGCCCGACGGCGTGTGGATATTCACACATCAGGGTAGGGGGCCAGTTCCTTTCCCTGTGCCGGTTATGGTACCCGAAAAATTAACTAGCTTTCTATATATATATATATATATAGTATAGAAAGCTAGTTAATATTAACTATATATTATATCTAGCTTTCTATATATGTATATATATATATATATATATATATATGTGTGTGTGTGAATATCCACACGCCGTCGGGCCTGGTACACGGGTGAGCTCTACCATCACCTACTAAACCGACCTTCGGGTTGATTACTGTGTTTATGGTATATATATATATATATATATATATATATATATATATATATATATATATAGAGAGAGAGAGAGAGAGAGAAAGAGAGAGAGAGAAAATAGATATAAATAGATATTCTCTCTCTCTCTCTCCCTCTCTCTCTCTCTCTCTCTCTATATATATATATATATATATATATATCATAATAAAATTCACTAAATAGTCATAGCAAACACAGAAACTAAAACATATTAAGTTCTGTTCCTAATTCCTCTTGAGAAAGGTGGTTGCACCACCGAAAATTCGAGAACTAGTGAGTCCCTTTTTAATATGTTTTAGTTTCTGTGTTTGCTATGACTATTTAGTGAATTATATATATATATATATATATATATATATATATATATATAGAGAGAGAGAGAGAGAGAGAGAGAAAAAATAGATATATAGGGAAAGGGGATAGGATAACACATGTCTGACCTGAAGAAGGCCTCTGAGTTGGCCGAAAGCTTAAACAATCTACAATGTGAGTGTCCTTTTACGTGCTATATATTTTACTTTGTGTTCTATCGCGCCGTCCAAATTTTATATACATATACTGTATATTTATATATATGCATACAAAAAACTATAAATATATGCATATAGTATATATATATATATATATATATATATATATATATATATTGCTTTCTCAAATAATTTTATTACAATTAAATACATTTTTTTGCTTCGTAATTTACAGGTTTAGGAATTTACGGGTCTTATTTCAAATAATAATTAACTTTTGCTCACCATTTGGTTTATCATTGTAGAGTAAGTTTGAAAATTGGCAATATTAAATCTTTTTTAATTACTGACGTCATAAAATTTCATGGTTTATTGCTGACAGTAATAGGTGTCATTTTTTAATTAGATTTGCGTGTTTCTGATGTTATTACAATGGATGGCAAATCTCAATTTCATTCGCAAACCCCTCATCTAATACTATATAACCAATGCAATTAAAGTTAGTTCGACGCTAGAGTGGCTGAAGGACCCAGCACGCATAACGAGTCCCGCGTTGAAGACGGCCTCACCTTCCACAGCATCACGACTACATATTGTTCATCCAAAATAACTCAGTTGCTCTAAAATATACTAGAAATTTTTTCGCCCATTATATAGCTTGATTGGACTGCTTAGCCTCGAAATTACACAAACAATTGAATCACTCTCGTAGCACTACACTCAATCTGCTACACTACGCCATATGTTTGTGGGCGAAATCATATGGAGGCAGGAAAAATGTATGAAAGGCATATTGAGCGGCGGTGGGATGTTGAAGATGGTAATAGAAGGGAGAATGTTAGGCAAACGAGGAAAGGGCAGGAACAGGATAGGGATGTTGGACGGGATGAAGGGAGGAAGAAAGTACACAGAGATGAAGAGAGACCTGATGTAGAGTATGTTTCGATTGTGTTTTTTTTTGGAATCGCAAAATATTTATTTGATAGCTGCATCCATCCAAAAACCTACTTTAACCGTTAGATTATAATAATACCATTAAATACATTTGAACACCCTCGAATGATTTTTCTTGCGATTTGAGTCGAAGCTTTCCACCACCATCGTTAATGTAAACTCAAACCATTAATATTTGCAGTAACGAAAATCGTCGTTCTTTTCGGCCACGTTCACAAATATTTTTGACACCATACCTCGAGTGTCACAAAGTTTTTACCTAACGCCTTATGAACCAAATGGTAAGTACTTTTGAGAAATTTTGAAGTTCTAAGTGCAGGATGTTTTACTTCAAGTGCATTACAGGTGTCAAAAACTACAGGTATTTATTAATAAATATATTTATATATATATACACACACATATGCCTGCATATATATACGATATATTGATATATGATGCATTGAAAGACCTCGTATGCTCGATGTCTGTCAAATAACCATCCGGCCTTATCTTCTCCAATGCCTTGTACAAGTAATGCCTGAGCGGCGCCACTATGTACATTGGAAGGAAACAGCTTAAAGAGCATGCTGGAATTATTTCTCTGCCTTCGAGTGAGTCAGTTACTACCTGCTGGCTACCGAGTGAGGTGCTGTCTCTGTCACTTTCCGATTTTTCTCAAGATGACGGAACGAGTTGACTTTGTTGACACTCTCATTCATCTTCGTCAAAATTTTTCCATAGGGTATCATGCATGAGAAACAATCCCCATTTTCAATATTTATTATACTATTTTTGGAACACATTTACTACTGTTTCAAAAACGTAATACACGTAATATGAAGGATAAAAAAATATTTTTAGGACTTGCAACAAGCAATATTAAATGAACTTACAATAGAAGTCACTTAATTCTGCGTTACATAGGGAGGCCAGGAAATCTTCTTAAATCAATAAAAGTGTGGACAAATTAATTTTATAATTGATCTTGATGAGTACGTATGCTGAGCACTCGTTTGCATAGGGGAACGTTTTATAAAAGAATAAATATGGCTTTTGTCCTGAAGGGTTTTATGCAAAACTGTTACAGAAATTCTATATCTTGGCTCTAGGGAATGAAATGGCTAAATTCGCGTAATTCGCCCACGAGGAAATTTATTTCGCGATGTATTATTCCGTCTGAGTGACCCTCTGTGCATTTAGCAAAACGCGTCCGGTTGCGAGGTAAATTGTATGGCTTAAATGCGATCGAACACGTTCCACCCGTGATATGACCAGAACTTAACGAGATTTTTTTTCTAACCATGACGAAATCCGCTCCCTTTTCCTCTTTACTCATGAACTTCCCCTCTCTGTCCCACATCCCAACTTTGGGCGGACCCCGTTAGGCTTTGGCCTCTTTGTGCACTTGCCACGAGTGAGCTCCAATTCGAAACGAGAAGCGCTGGTTGTTTACTCGCTAGGTCGCATGAAAGCATGCCACTCGGGTTAGTGGAAAATCGAACGCTGATCGATAGTTCTTTTATTTCATGTTTTACCATTCCACAGCCATGCTTTGCCATCTGCTTTGTGTGTACTCTAGCCTATTTTATCGTTAGAGAATGAGAGATTTAACACAAATCGCACAATTCGATAGGCACAAATAAGTTCAGCTGGACGCTGACATTGAGATAATCGTAATTTACAATAGATTTGCTGCCAAAATGAGAGTTTATGGAAACCGAATGCTGTGCTAGCCGACGCAAGAAACTTCTCTCCCGACGTATATTCCGTGGTCGCACGAACTTACGGTAAAATGCAAATCCTTGAATATGTCCTATGGTGAAATTTTGACGTTTTCAATAAATGTTACGAGTATTCCGAAATGGCTGCCCAATAATTGCTGCCTACCACTTCTGAGTGGACTTTAAAAAAGAAAAGTAGATGAAATAATAGAACTCATTCTAAATAATTACAAAAATTTAGTATTTGAAGAGGTGTGGTGCCAAGAAAACACAATTTTTAGCTCTAGTTAAGTGTGACTCTCGGTGTCCTAAGATTCAGAACCCCAATGTACTTCAAAAAACAAACAACGGAAAATCCACATATCATCAAACAGATATCCACACGAGAAATACCATGGCGATTATTATCCCTCGTATTAAGACTGCAATCTCGTAAAGAAAGAGGAGAGCGATCGGGATGGTGCGGAGGGTAACGAACAGGTTTCCTATCGAGAAGGCAAATGTTCAAATCTTGGAGACAACAAATATTTTTCAGTGGCATCCCGATCCCTACTTCAGGTGCTTCGTGAAGAGCACTTTGAGTGAGTGCGACGTTCGACGGATGGTACCATAAACTGCAGATCCCTTGGCACCTTTCGACAAGAGTAAGCTAAAGCCGACGACGGGTTTCCCGCCACCCTTCCTTTCCCATTCATTCCTAATGGCGCAAATGACCTCACAAAGTATATTATATATATATATATATATATATATATATATATATATATATATATATATATATATATATATATATATATATATATATATATTACTTTTGGACGGCACAATAGAACACAGAATAAAACAGATAACACGTAAAAGGACACTCACACTGTAGATGATTTGATTGATTAAATCATCTACAGCGTGAGTGTCCTTTATTCTGTGTTCTATTGTGCCGTCCAAAAGTTATATTGCTCTCGTGAGTACTTCCGCATCATCGAGATATATATATATATATATATATATATATATATATATATATATATATATATATATATATATGCAATGGCGTCTGACCCCAGTGGGGCGGCCATTAAGTGATGGTGTCACGTTAAAAACACTATTGAGGAAGGCAACGGGAAACCACCTCAATTATGATTCCCAAGAATATTATGATGGGCACTATAGATAATATGAGTCCTGGCAACTACGGGACTCGGCCCAAGAGGCCGTGTGTCGTGCCCGGCAGCGGGAGAGGCAAGGCTTCCGCGGTCGTCATCCCACGAAACCCTTGCAGGGAAGAAATAACTTCAGCAGGACAGAAGACTCAGAAGAAGGCGAAAGTAGTAATAATAGGAACCTGGAACGTCAGGACAATGTTGAGGATAGGCAAATTAGAAAATATTAAGCGAGAGATGGAAAGAGGTAACATAGATGTTTTAGGCCTCTGCGAGGTGAGATGGAAGGATAGCGGGGATTACTGGAGTGACAATTATTGAGTAATATACAGCGGCGGGGACGAGAGCCAACGAGGGGTTGTCGTAATTTTAAAACAAGGGGTAGGAAGAAGCGTAGTCAACATAGAGCAAGCGACAGATAGAATTTTACTCGTAGAGATTAAAGCAGAGCCGACGAACTTGGTCATTATTCAGGTATACATGCCACCGAGCAACCACAAGGAGGAAGAAGTCGATAGGATGTATGATGAGTTAGAGGATATCATCGCGAGTGTTCCTGCAGGGAAACATTTAATAGTGATGGGGGATTGGAATGCGACGGTAGGCGAAGGAAGAGATGGTGGTGAGGTGGGGGACTATGGGTTAGGCACGAGGAATGAACGCGGAGAGAAAGCAATTGAATTCTGAAGGAGACAGGGGTTAGTCATCACCAACACATGGTTTAGACACCACAAAAGGCGTAGGTATACATGGAAAATGCCAGGTGACTCAGAAAGGTATCAGTTAGATTATATTATGGTTAGGCACAGGTTTAGGAACAGTGTGATAAATTCGCACAGTTTCCCAGGAGCGGACGCGAACTCTGACCACAATTTAGTTGTTATGAAATGTAATGTTCGTTTCAAGAAGATAAGGCAAGGGCGGCGGGTTAAAAAATGGAATTTAGAAGCAGTAAATGAATTAACGAAGAAGGAGTATCAGGAGGCTGTAGAGAAAATGATGGATGACGGTAAAGAACTGAGTGCTATCGAAGAAAAATGGGAATGTATCAAGAAAGGGATATTGGAAGCCGCTAAAGACACTATAGGAACCGTTAACGGGAAAAGGATAAGGAAACCATGGGTAACGGATGAGATGATTGCAAAGATGGACGAGAGAAGAAGATGGAAAAATGTAAACACAGAGTTAGGCAAAATGAAGTACAAAGAGTTAAACAATAAATTGAGAAGGGCCACAAATAAAGCAAAAGAAGAATGGTGGAAAACGCAATGCGAGGATATGGAAAGTCTACAGAAGAAGGGTGAAATTGGTGCTCTATACAGCAATGTTAAGTTATTATCGGGAAGTAAGAAGGCAAGATCTGTGCTAACAGTTAAAGATAAATGGGGTAAGATAATAGTTGAACCAGGAAAAATCCAAGAGAGATGGAAGGAATATATAGAAACACTGTATGGTAAAGAACTTAGGCCGACAAGGTTAGACATAGAAAAGGAACATGAGGTAGAAGAAGATAGCTTAGGTCCAGGCATACTCGACGATGAAATAGAAAGGGCATTAAAGGAGATGAAAGCAAACAAGGCTGTAGGGGTGGACAATATTCCTGTAGAAATGTTGAAATGGTTAGGGAAAGGTGGGAAAAAGGCCATATATGGACTGATTCGTAGTATCTATGAGGAAGGAATCTGGCCGGAAGATTTTGTGAGATCGGTGTTAGTTCCTATTCCAAAAAAGGCAAAGGCTTCGTCATGTGAGGATTACAGAACAATAAGTTTGATATCCCACGCAGCTAAAGTTATTCTCAGGATCATCAACAAAAGGATAGAGAGTAAGGCAAATGATTACTTAGGGGATGATCAGTTTGGGTTCAGGAAAGGAAGAGGTACGCGTGATGGCATTGCAGTAATGAGATCACTAGTCGAGAGAAATATAGAATACAATCAGGACGTTTTTGCCTGTTTTGTAGATTTCGAAAAAGCGTTTGATAGAGTGAATTGGGAAAAATTAATGCGTGTATTGCAGAAAATAGGAATGGATTGGAGGGACAGGAGACTGATCCGCAACCTGTATATGTCTCAGACTGCTCAGGTGCGAGTGGGGAACGGAGAGTCCGGATGGGCAGTGTTAGGAAGAGGTGTAAGGCAGGGTTGCCCATTGTCACCGGTACTGTTCAACGTATATGTAGAGGAAATGATTAAAGAGGCATGGGAAGAACTGGAGATAGGAATGAAAGTCGGAGGGGAATTCGTAAAATCGGTTAGGTTAGCTGATGACCAAGCATTAGTTGCTCAGTCAGCCAAGGGGTTGCAAGCATTGTTGAGTGAATTGGAGGTTCAGTGCGATAAATATGGGATGAGAATCAATATTAATAAATAAAGGTTATGCGATTTTCTAGAAAGAAAAAGGCTAAGCTAAATATTAAAATAGGCGGGGAAAGAATAGAACAGGTAGAGCAGTTTACATATCTCGGAAGTGTTTTTGACCAACACGGTCAAAGTGGTAGGGACGTAAGGAGAAGAATTGCGCTAGGCAAGGAGGCTTTCTCAAAGAGGAGGGAGTTGATGACGGGGACGTTGAGTAGGGATGTTAAGACAAGACTCGTAAAAACTCTGATATGGAGCGTAGCTATGTACGGCGCGGAAACGTGGTCGTTGAAGCAGGAGGATAGACGTAGATTGGAGGCTTTTGAAATGTGGGTATGGAGAAGAATGGAGAAGGTGAAATGGACCGAAAGGAAAACAAATGAGGAAGTACTAGAAATGGTGGGGGAGGAGAGGGGTTTGTTGAGAGAAATCCTATGGAGGCAGGAAAAATGGATGAAAGGCGTATTGAGCGGTAGTGGAATGTTGAAGAGGGTAATAGAGGGGAGAATGTTGGGCAAGCGTGGTAAGGGTAGGAACAGGATAGGGATGTTGGACGGGATGAAGGGAGGAAAGAAGTACACCGAGATGAAGAGGGACCTGATATAGATTAGTTTGCTAGGTGGGGAGTTACAAAATATTTATTTGATAGTTGTGTCCATCCAAAAACCTACCTTAACCGGTAGATTACCTAATAATAATAATAGATATATATATATATATATATATATATATATATATAATACAAACTTACTACTGTTTCAGATACATCTTTCTATTTGGAAGCTTAATAACTAAAGTTTGGCAGTATATAACGGGCATAAATAATCATAAATTGTTACCAAATGTATTTAATTAACTTTTCTTCTCCTTATGGCGACATGCCCCTTTCATAATAAATTCACTGCTTACCCAATGATTTTAATGAACTCCACTTTAGGAATATAATTGTCATTTTAACCGGGAAGCCCAAATCGTAATAAATTAATGGACGCAAAGTGAAGGCAGTCCGCTAAACTAGACCCTTATGGGAAAGACGCTCGCAAAATTTCTCCTAGAATGTTCGAGGTACCATTTAAAATCCCTTTCTTTGGCCTTGGGACCTTCTTCCGAAGGATTCATGAAGAAATATTGCTTCCTTTACAATTTTAGCGCCACGAATCAGCAGTTTGCGCATCATAGGTGTCGTGGGAATCCAATGTATCGTAATGATTAGGTAGCTTCTATAGAGGGGGAATCCAAAAAGAAGTCACGTGAGTAAGTAAACGATGATGGAGGGCGAGGACGCTTCCGATGGTATCTCCGCGACACCTTACTACAGACCTAAAAGAGGAATTTTTGTCTTACCTAGGAAGCAGTGTTAGAGAATGTAGAGGAACAGAGATGAGAATAATGTACTCTGTCCCTATGTAAAACGCTGAATGGTGATAGACTGAGCGTTCTTTGGTAAATATTGTGATTAGCTAACAACACTCAGCTTCTTGACGCATAGGGTGACCATCTTTATCCGCCTAACACAAGACAGGCGTGACGTTTCCAAATTTCACAATTCACCTTAGGGGCCTAGACCGCCCAAGGTGAACTATACGGAGAAAGGATCTTGTACTTCCCTACGGAGTAGATATTTTTATACGTTGGCATCATCTTCATCACAGGGGTTAAGAATAGCTAAGATACAAATTGTATCCACACCCAACTTATTCGTATGATTTGGCTATACATGCTTTCCATTTCTTCCTCAAACTGAAAATTTTTCCCTGTAGAACGGAAATTCTCTTAAAAAAAGAACTAATAGCCGAAAGAGATTGGTATTTTGCAAACCTGAAGGAATCCAATTATTAAGATAGAATCAAGACTTTGGAACATCGCTGGACCGTTAGTAGAGAGGGAGACTAAATTGAAAAATAAAAAAGTTTCACTTAAGTCGCATGTACTCATATTTGCGTAAAAATAGACATATGAATAAGGATGCAAACATGAATACCTACAAGACATATAAACACATTCACACACACACATGCATGTATATGTGTGTATATATATATATATATGTATAAATAAAAATATGTATTCACTACCGTCTTTATCCACTGGTGCTGACTTCATATATATTTTATATATTTACAGATGTTTGCATATATTTATATGTGAAAATAAACATATATGTAAACACAGAGATGTAATTTTTTTAAAACATAGAAACACAAAGAAAGGACACTCACATATGTAGTTTTGAAGTTTCGACGGCACCACCGTCGTCATCAGAATTGCGCTCTCGGGTAAGGGAGGAGACCACTTCTCATGTGAGTGTCCTTTCTTTGTGTTTCTATGTTTTAAAATGTACACCTGCGTGTTTATATATTTGTGCGTCTCCGAAGAGCGTTCCATTTTTAAGATATATATATATACATATAAATATGCACGTAATAATGATTCTATCTATTCTTTAGTTGATGAGAGTAGCAATCGTTACTGTCTAATTTTTCGGAAGGAAACGACATCTTAAACAATCCATTTCAGCCTTTTTCTCTTATCTTGTGTGTTCCATTGTAATGTGTGACTTTTAAAGTATATCGATCGTCATCGGAAAACTGAACGATCTCAAATTTACCAATGAGATTCAGTATAACAATTAATCTTCGTTTTTTGAGGGAACCACCGTCCTCAAATCTTGCATTAATTTGTTCACCCTAAAGAATCCATAGGAGTGAGCGGTCAGTGACAAGGGCGGCGCAATGGAGACAAGAGAAGCCGTGGAAAGAGATGGAAGGAGAAAGATCTTGGATAGGAAGGGAGGCAAAGAGGAACTACTCTCCACTTGGCTTGCAAACCCCAGGAGGTAAGTCGAGTGAAAGCCTTAATATCATGACATGAATAAATTACCACCACACTGCTCTTCATCACCTGGGGTAACAATTTTTTCACTGGGCGCCAACCGTTGCTTAAATATGACCTGCCCGCCACAACAAACAGTCCTTGAGGGGAAGGCAGGTCAAGAATAAACTGATATACGAAGGTAATTACGCCATGCTATGAAGACTTACTTCTGTAATTATCAATAGAAGCTCACACATAGTCATCTCCACGAAAAAATGACGGTCAAAACAATTGTTTTATAAAATCTAGGAATAAATCTTTTAAGAAATTATGAAAATAATTATCATGCCTATTTTTCTAAATTGCGTGACAGGAACGCAAGAATCAATAAATCACTCACGACAAAAATAAAATTTACATTACGTGGGTTAATAATGTATATTTTTGTAGGAATTATTTTTAAAGTTATAAGAACCAAGACTATTTTAAATGTAGCACAAAAAATGAATATAGGTATGGGTATTTTTACACATCAGATATCTACCGATATATACTGTTTATCCCTCGTAAAATGAATACATTGTCTATTTTCTGAGGTAGAATTCAGTCATCTACAGGGTTCGTCCGGAAAATAAGTGTACTGAGCTCAGGAAAAAAAGTATTACACTTTTACATACGAGGGTCATCCGGAAAGTAGTACCCGTTCGTGAAATAAAGACACAAAAGTAAATATTAACAAACATAAAAAATTTTATTTGATAGAGGATACTTTAAACTACTTCTCAACATAATCTCCAAGCAAATTAAGGCATTTGTCATAACGTGTGACAAGTTTCTGTATTCCTGCTGCATAGTCCTTCGCCGCCAGCTCATTGAGATACAGGGTCACTCCTTCTTTAAGTTCTTCATCGCTGTCAAATCTTTTTCCTGCCAAAAAGTCTTTAAGCTTTGTAAAGAGATGAAAATCTGAAGGGGCCAAGTCCGGGCTATACGGTGGATGGTCGAAAGTTTCCCATTTGAATTGCTGGACCCATCTTGCACAAATTTTTGCATAATGCAGATGGTGTTTAACAATTTCATGAACAATTGTTCGAGAAACATTGGGAAAATGCTCACAGATGTCATCAATTGTGACGCGCCGATCGTTCCTCACGAATTCGTCAACTGAGCTCACCAGTTGGTCTGTAATGACAGACGGTCTCCCCGAACGCTCATCGTCGTGTGTGTTCCCCCTCCCCATGTTGAAGTTGCGACACCACCGCCGAACAGACGACTCGTCCATTACATTGTCTCCATACACCTCCTTTAATTGGCGATGAATATCACATGGGCAAACGTTTCTTGCATTGAGGAATTTAATCACTGCCCTCACTTCACAACTGGCGGCGTTCTCAATTTTTTTAAACATTGTAAACAATCACAGAAACAACACAGGCAATGCTAGCGTCACGCAACTTGGCTCAGAGAAGGCAGACAAGCCACTGAAGCTATCTGACCTCGTCCAGCGGCTACTCGCGTCGTCAGCACTTCATGCGGCACGAACGGGTACTACTTTCCGGATGACCCTCGTATCTTAAGCTAATATTCCTCAAAATAGGACCCTTGTTAGTCGATACACTTGTTCCAGCCGCGTTCCCATTCCTGGAACGCTCCCGCGAAGGCATCATCGGGAACCTCTCGAAGACACGTCGTCACGGCCTCTTTGACGGCGTCTAAAGTCCCGTATCGCGTTCCTTTCAACCTCCTCTTATCTTCGGGAACAGAAACGTTCTCTAAAAAATGTGGATCATTTTTGCAGTGATCCGCAAGTTGTGTCGCGATTTCCAAACGATTGAGTCTTTGATCATCACTGAGCACTTTCGGCACCAACTTTGCACAAATTTTTCCCATCTGTAATTGGTCCGTAATAATCTCGTGCACTATTTTTTTGGCACATTACACTGCTCTGCTATCATCCGAACACTAAGACGACGATCAGAGTTCGGTACATCGCGAACTTTTTGCACATTTTCGTTGGTGAGTGTCGTTGATGGGCGTCCAGGCCGTAGTTCGTCGTCGACCTCTTCTCTGCCCTCCATGAACACCTTGTGCCACCGAAAGATCATGTTTCTGGACATGGCTCACTCCCCGTAAGCCTGGTTAATCATACCGACAGTTTCGGTATACGATTTCCCAAGCTTTACCGCAAATTTGATGGAATAACGCTGCTCCAAAAACTTCGGCATCGCGTTCCGTGACGTGGGTCGAGCGTGGAGGTTCGCGTTAACAGAGCTCCTTACTACACCACAGCTCAGAGCCGACTGCCTTTTTCAGCGTCGCTTGCCAACATACCCCCCTTCAATCGCAGCCCGTCAGAGCGGTGCTGGGCGCGCCTGGAGCGGCGGTAAAAAATCAGTACACTTATTTTCTGGACGCACCCTGTATATGCGTGCTGTAAGCTTTATCAATTTTTAAAAACCTTTCAAATATATTTTAAGATGAGATTAGTGAACTCTCTTTGAAAATGTATTTTTGTTTTTATAATGAAATAAATTACGTGAAGTTTATTTAATTTTTAGTCAACATTTCCTGAGTAAATTCTAAAATTTACGCCGTATGATTCCTGCTTTGGGATGCTATTTCAGACTAAGAATTTTAGTTTGATTAAAAGTTAAGTAATTCCAAAAGAGATAAATATAATAAACGAAATATGATGTGAATGGGACATAATCTTGCAATGTAGTTCTGTCACAGTTCTTTTAATATTTAAGGCAATAAAATTACTAATTTATTGCCAATACTCAAATTTGGATTTTATCATTAAGTATTTTGTAGAAAAACTAAATGCTGTGCAGAAAGTGTTGTTCTTAATTTTATTTTTATACTGTAAATTTGAAATTCATTTTTGCGAAATACTTGTTAAAAAGAAAGTCAATGCCTATATTGACAAATATGTAAAGTACGCGCACTCATGAAAAGTGATGAGTTAAATGATGTTTTAAGCCCTATTATTTTAATGTCCGATATTCACAAGCTCAGTATCACGTGCATCCAGAAAAAAATTTCTTCTCAGAGTCTTACAGAGAATAATATGTAAAAACTCCCTCTGAATTTATATTTTGTGATCATGAAAAGGGATTTTGATGTACTTCGATGATGAACAAACTCATTAAGCCACACCAAATTAAAATCAAAATGTTATACTATGCATCAAATCATTGTGGAAAACACGGACAAGATACTAAAACTGACCCTTTTCATTCAAAATTCACACTTTTTTCATCCAAAACTCAGACTTTTACACAAAATAGTGTTTAAAACGAACTGAAGTGAGCTACAGCCTCCTTGTTTTAGCTCCGAGGACGGCTGCATGGTTGTTCCCATCATAAAGTGCCACTCGCGAACCCCGATGAGCTGGTTATCCCCCATGGATCTATTCTCTCAACGAGTTTGTCCAGTTTTCTGCCACAACTTGTGAGCTCTTAAAAGGCAGACGTATTTTGCATCACTTCAAGACACAATTGTTCATCGCTTAAGGCTCCCGAGAATGGGTTTAGAAATTTTGAGGGTCGATAATGACCAGGATTCCGCTTCAGTGCGTGAGACACACCCTTAAATAATTCAGAGAAATCCACTTCCCCGCTGAAATACTCCCTCCTTGTTAACGGTTTAACTTAAAGAGCCTCCATGACTCTTTACTGCGAAAATGTTAGTATTTAAAGCTTCGCGACACTTTTCAGAGGAGCAAATTCTCTAAATATCTTGGGATTAGTATTCTAGTTGAAATTCCGTAATCCATTTCACGAATTATGATATCATCCATAAGCTTGCAGAAAAAATCAAGACGTTGGAAAGCTTTTCAAATTTAGTTACTCGTTCTATCAGCCTGACAAGAGAGGTTCATTATGGTTCCATCAGCGCTTTGGAGCATTGATCAGTCCGCTATATAGTATCAGACCACCAACTGAGAGAACCCAGTTTTTGCCAGTGATCCAGGAAAATTCATTAATTTGTATTTTTTTGGAAATGTATTTACATTATAATATCTTTCTATTGCATGTTTCTTAATCATGACATTCTGGAAAATTGTTTCTCGGAAATTATTCTCAAAAGGCAAACAAAAAGTAATCTTTAACTTTATGAATTGAAACAGACAAATTTAACGATATTCGTAGGATTGCCAAAAAGAAATATCACAGTTGCCTTAACATGAACATATATAACTTTAACTGTTTCTTTAAGTTCATTGCATTATTAGGGAACGAAAAAGTAGTGGTATCAATTAAGGAAAGGTTTAGGAAACTTGAAGTCGTTTGACAAAACAGTCACGCAATTTTTTTCACAAGGCGACCGAAAACTTTCCTTGTCAGGCTCCGCCTTCCTACTCTCTTATTGGCTATGGGTAGGACAGCGCTCTCTCTTCGTCCCTTCTGGAAAGATATTTAGATCTAATAATAGACCGAAGTCAATTAGAAGTCGACTCTCGGGGGCGATATCGGATGGTCAGCGCTACTCCATTCTCCCAAAAACGCAATTTTATTGCCTTACGGTGTTTTGAGCACCATCTGTTCCCCATTAATGTCGCCTTTTTTCCCGATTGATTAGAAGGCGGGTGGAAGAGCGGTCTAGGTGTTAAAGAATGATATATTACCATGATTATAATGGCTCTACCGCACGACGTGCCTAAACGTCCCGGAAATATTTCAATTCCTTTTAGAAAAATGGAGACGGGATATGTCCTCTTTTATGCTGCCGGTTCTCATCATGGATGCATTATCGAAAACCAATTTCGTCAAATTTGATTTTTTTCGCCTGCAACACAATCATCACAAAAGCCTATCCGTGAATTAATCTTCCACATGGGTAATCATATTTGGGAATTGGTTATTGGCAGCTCTAAAATATATTCTGATCCATTCCTATCTTTCCATCCGATCATGCTTCTTAAGTCTACCATTACCTACTTCTTTTAATATAGCCCTTGATTTCATTTCTACTTATTCAATTGTCTCTCTTTGCGATTAAATCTTCCATAACCTGCTTCTTTTAGCCATCCTTGACTCTTTCATCTACTGACGAATATTCCCCAAAGATTCCTTAAATTAAAATTTAAAGTATGAGTACGTGCGCCATTCAATAAGCTCTTAAATCCTTGAGACGGCGCGTAGCACCGCAGTATCGTAGTACCGGAAAATATATGTTTTAGTAAGCAAAACCTTTGCTAGACGGTATTTAAATGTTCAGCCATATCCATCGCGTGGCGTCATTTTCATGTTTGATTGAGCTATAAACTTTTATTTTTGAAAAATGAAAAGAAATGCGTTCCATGCGGTGATTAAACACTTTCATTTAAAAAAATCTTACACCAGAAGATATCAAATTTTAATATAGAGGGCCAGTAAGAAGTTCATGGCCCAACTTTTCTCGTGTTTACGACTGCTTACGATTGGCTAAATGAGTTGAAATGAGGCAGTACATCCACAATTGAAGAACATCGTTCGAGTCGTCCAGTGACAGTGACTTCCTCAGAAATGATTGACAAAATCCACTATATAGCTTGGAGTGATGAAAGAATCAAATTTCGCGAAATAAATGAAGACATATAGTAAGTATATTAACAAAGTACAGCGTTTTCAAATTTGAACGATGAATTGGGTTTGAAAAACATCTCTGTAAAATGGGTACCAAATTTAGTCACAGTGGAGAATAAATGCAATCATGTTTAGGATTCAGAGGCCGGTTTGATATTTATCCATTAGAATTCTGACAAGTGTTAGCATCGATATGTAACTGTGGATGAAACGTCGATGCATTGATAACTCCATAGACTTAGAAGAAGTCGAAACAATTGGATCACAAATGCGATCTGGCTCTAAAGAAAGCAAAGATGGCGATATCGGATGACAAGATGACGGCCACTGTTTTTGGAATTCCAAAACAAATGAATCTCTACATCGATTACTTGCAAAAAAGGGTAATGATAAATAGAGACTATTATGAGTCGTTGCTGCACCAGTTGAGCAAAGAAATAAAGAAAAAGCCTTATTACACAAATAAAAAAATTCTTTTCAATCAAGACGCACTCGCACAAACCTACAAAGTTTTGTTAACAAAAATTTTTGAATTAAATTTTCACCCCATTCACCAGACTTAAGCCCCAGTGACTTATTTTATTACCAAGCTTGAAAAAATGGCTCGGCACGAAAATCGATTCACATTGAAGGAAGAATTCAACACAAACACATGTGCCTGTTTTTGGTATCTTCAGAAATCCAACTTTTGAGAATAAAATTATTCAAGGTAATTTTATTTCTATTTTTTTCCTAATGACCTATTGAACGACCCACACAAATTATCTTATCTCAGAATGTGTGCAAGGTCTACTTTGATCACATACTGTAAACGGCCCATGGCTGGAAGCAGTTTCTCCTAGGAACCGTAAGAGACTTAGAAACAATCTTCTCTCTCTCTGTGTACTTTCATCCTTGCAAGTATCCTGCATATGTTTCTATCTTCAATCGCTATTCAAATAACTTCTCAATCTCTTCATTATTAGTCCAACTCTTCCAAGGTCTCTCTCGTGGAAGGTTTAGAAGGGAAAGGGGCGTAATTAACATGCTACTTTGGAAACCAGGGCTCATCTGACAAGAATGATAGCATCCTATGAAGCCATGGTACAGCGAAGCTGCTGCCTCCTTGTCTCTTAATTGGTCATAAAAGGCTGCAGGTGGAAAATCCCCTCTCTAAATTAGCGTAATGTGATCATTAGGGTCAACCCAGCTACGTGAATAACCTGGGAAGAGAGTGGTATTTGCCATTGAGTGCATTAATTAATTAAATGAGCGAGAAAGGGATAAATGATTTGGAATTACAGAGAAACTAAATATCTGGTACGTTTAAAGTTGGAACATAAATGACGAAAAATTCCGTACACTTTTGACATCACAGCTGTTATCGTGGAAAAAAAAGAAACAGAACAAAATTCTCCAAATGCCTTTGGGAAACACTTGGTCACGGTTGGTAATTCGTAACAGTTGCCTCATGTGTGATATTTTCCATTTTAACACTTCCATTTATCCTATTGATGGTCACCGTGTCGATAGAAATATCGGAATACGAATTAGTTTTCTTCAACTTAGACATATTGGCTTAGGATTTTTCTTACTAAATAAAGAACTTCATGTGCTCATAATTCACTTAGACACATGCAAAAAATTATCTAATGCAAATTTTTATGAAAAATTATCCCTTTTTCAGTAAACGAATTGACGAAAATGTTCATGAAATTATTCCTTCAATAATACTAACTTTGAACTACGCACATTTGAATTGCAAAAATATTTCCTTCCGAACTGTATGTACAGTCCTGAATAACCTTTGCCTCCTTACTTACGAATCTCTGGAGTTAATGATGCATACATCCTACAGACGTTGCACGAGACTGGTTATAATGGAGTCCCCCTGCTTCAGAACCGTAAGGCAATGAGAATATTGGTGCTCGTTAAAGGGACCTCCACCGAGAAGCTTGTTTAATAAACCATTACGTGAATCCCTCCATTTGGTACAAAGCGATTCCGGTCCAATCACTGGATCGTCCTCTGACAAAATATGTTGGCTGTGACTGCAACCAACCGCGTTCCGCAGCCACCACGGCTGTCGTTCTCCGGAGCGTCGGAGCAATTAGCTTCGAGGGCTCTCCAACGGACCGATTCCCAAGTTCACGGGGAACCAACCCCGCTCCGATTCATTCCCACGGGATGATTAATGTCTCTCCTCGAGACCAAATGATGCGGATTCCCTTGCCCGGAATGTTGCTCCTACTTTACGGCGCCGTGAGCAAATGGAAGAAGGCGCGTTGATTGACGCCTCGCGAAGGGAGAAGAAGCTTTCTGCAGAGTGGACTCCCGGAAACATCGATTGGCCTCGTTCAGCCAACTCCGCTTCGGCAAAAATAAAGGTGATGAACAATTTTTCCTATTCTTTTATTTTATCTTCATTCCATGAAGGTAAAAAATCACGATTATTCTTTCCTCCAGTGTTGTCTCTTTAGATTTTACGACCAGTAGTTTTCAGTTTATCTGCAGACCGTCATCTTCTTGGGATTTTTTTCGGTAATTATGCATAGAGATAGCTGGACTCATCTCTTAATGTCCTTATTCCTACACTCCATCGTTGCTGTTGCCAATATTATTTCTTAAATGGGTGTTCATTTTTCATTTAGGGTAATCTTGTACTTCCCTGTTTAAAAAATTACATCTCCTTTACTTATATTCCTTATTATTTCCACATTTGTCCATGTTCACCTTTTACCCTCATAGATATGTATAGTCATCCACAAAACCCAATGAAGTTCCTATCGACTTTCTTTCCCATCTACGGCTTTTCCCATGCCTCTTTAATAATATTTATTATTATATTTACTGCCTTCCTTTCTTCTAAGCACTGTCAATTTCGCCTATCCTTTCGTAACTTGCACTTGACCAGTCTGAGGAAAATAGGTACAGGTTGCGAAAAGTCTCCTTTCGCTCCGATTTACTCCTATTTCTGCATCATCGTACTTTTATTGATTTTACCTCTGCTTCTTCTTATTTACGCGTTCATGGAATCTGTGAAATCCAAGCATTCATCCTGATTTTACTCATATTTACCTTTCTATTAATAGCCTCATTATTGCAATGGAATTATTCATGGCTCTTCCTGAACCTAAACTGATCATCCCCTAAGTCATCCTTTACCTTCCATTCCATTCAATTATGGATGGACTTGAGAAAAACATTTCCCACGTGCGATATCAAACTTATTCTTTTACATGTACATGCAGTTCTCAAATGTGGCTGCCGTTCCCATTTTTTCATATAGGAGCTAATGTGTGGTAATATGGCGAAATATTCGGGCAAGTTGCTCCGCATGAATGCTACATATTTGCCCATAGATCTTTCTCCGAAGTGATTTCAATGATTGAGTGGTTCTCACAGAATATTCGCCAATCCCAATCTCTTATTTTATTTCAATTACCTTAATACTCTTTCTATATTGACGTCAAGTATGCTTGGCCCTAACCAATCCTCTTCTACATCAAATTCTTTTTCTATATCTAAAGTTGTTGGCCTAATGTATATGCCTAACAGATCATTCTTTATGTATTTTGGAGATTTATCCGTTAAATTACTACCTGCAATATTTAATATTATGCAGAGATGTCCTCCATTTAATTACCTCAGTTTCACCTTTCTCTTAAGGGCACGAGAAAATTTCAAGGGCCACATGCTACGCTGAACAATTAGTCCAACTCCATAAAAGAAAGGAAAATTGAACAGTAATTATTTATTACATTCCTTTTCTTCACTCAGATCCTTTTAATTTGCGAGGACATTAACTAAACAAAGGATACGGTGTCACATTCATGTTATAGGCGAACATAGTTGGCATCAGTAGCAACATTTTAGTTTACCTACCTTACATTATTTCATTTCTCTTCGAAATACCCTCACAAACCATGCCGTCATCATATTATTACTTCCTAAAACATTACCTATATTTCCATGTTAATTATTGCATACTCCCCTAAAGCGAGATTCTAAGATTGGTTCTTCATATGTTTTTACATCTTCATATAAAACTGAGATATCTTCCCCTTTGGTATCTCGATCAAATAAACATGAAATAAATCCTTTCTAAAGTGTCTCTCACTTTGCTACATTATCATTCATTTTCTTTTTTAGTACCCGTATTTATTCTCTCAACTTATATATATATATATATATATATATATATATATATATATATTCATTCACATAGGAAATAGAGAAAAGGATATGGGAAAGGAACACACATAAAGGACGAATACAAGAGAGGTGGGGAAGGCGGATGGATGTGAGCAGATCACAAATGTAAAAATATTTTCCTTGACCGGGACTTGAACACCGGATCTCTCCACTTGCCGGGCGGAGGCCATCTTCAGGTCAGACTGCTGTCTGACCTGAAGAAGGCCTCGGAGTAGGCCGAAAGCTCAAATAATCTACAATGTGAGTATTCTTTTACGTGTTACCTGTTTATTCTGTGTTCTATTGTGCTGTTCAATAATTATATATATATATATATATATATATATATATATATATATATATATATATATATATATATACATATATATAACTTATGTGAAATCTCACGGATCTGAATGACATTGTATATTAAGTTAGCAATATCGAATAAACAAAATATATTTATAGATATATTTTCAGACATAGATAGACATGGATATATAAGTCAACACAACAGGAAAATACAACAATTGTACTTACAAACAATTTTTAAAATAAGGTCATGGACTTCCATGGAAGTCTCTTCCACAAATATGAATTCAGCCTCGCATTCTATGGTTGAAAACCAGGTAAAGTAGTAAATTTAATCTTCAAAAATTCTTTTCCGTTGACTCTTTCATTAAAGTTTGATTTAATATGGGTCAGAAATGAATTGTGTAAGGATCATGTGTTGCGTGAAAATTCTGATTGGTTATATAGGGTTGAAATTTTTTTGAGGAGATATAGGCATCATAAAAAATGAAAATGCACGTGCTCAAGAGTTCACCTAGCCGAGGGACTGTATGAGTAACCTCTTCAAAAAGTTCGAAGGCGCATATCGAAATCCGAGAATGACAGAGCGCGCAAAATAATTTTTAGAAACAAAGGCAGGGGAAGTTTTGGTCTCAGTCGAAATCATTTCCATGACTTAAAGAGGAAGTTATACTGCCAGGATCAGCCACAAACGCTTCCTGTCGTTAACAATACCTGCGTAATGGATCCATGCATGATTAATAAAGTCCTTTGAAAATTTAAACAAATAAATGTTGATTATGTGCTTGTTTGAAATCAACGCTATTCTACAAAGATTATTCGTTCTGCAAAA
Organism: Hetaerina titia; assembly: GCA_037158775.1. Taxonomy (NCBI): domain Eukaryota; kingdom Metazoa; phylum Arthropoda; class Insecta; order Odonata; family Calopterygidae; genus Hetaerina; species Hetaerina titia. Next base: position 97,229,093 of record CM073771.1, on the reverse strand, counting down.
GCCGTTTGCAAAGAATATTCAAATTGAAATTTTTTGCTAATTTTTTTAAGATTAAAAGGTAACACATTCATAAAATGTATTATATAACAACTATCGCTAACATACCGTTTAAAATGTCATTATACTTATACATATATAAGTAAAACAAATGTCGCTACTATGTCATCGAAATGGTCGTGACACTATAGAATACATGTTGCTCAAGAGTCGTCTAATTACCGATATTTCATCTAAATCAAAAAGTATTTTCCTCTATTTAAAAATTCGCATGAGTGCAACCCTAGAATTACTGTGGAAAGTAGTTCTAGGGTTGCATTGTTTTCTAAAATATATCCTGAAAGTCTCGCCATCGAGCGTTGTCAGGCGTCTTTGGAAATGTGACGCTTTTATTAGATTTTACTAATAAAATCTTCTATATTGAAATTTATTTCTAATATAACGTATTCATATAAATCAATACTTGCTTTTATGATTACCTAGGAGCCGAAAAAATCTAATTTTTGGTCAATTATACTTATTTTTTCTCTGTCGACATTAGCCTAATCTAGTGGAGCAGTCACCAAGGTTAAACCTCTGTTGAACTTACAACTGGAGAATATTTCCCTCGAAATAAAGACCCTGGCATCTCTGAGAATTTTTTACGTCCATTTTAAAAGAAAAATTGCAATCAACCATGCTGAATATTTATAGCGCTATAAAATATAGCACTTAATCCAGCTAATTCAATTGAGTTTTTACAAGCTCAAGAATAATATGAAAGGAGGTTAATGTTTACGTCATTCTTCCTTTAATGGATCCTCGAAATCACTTTGTGCGGTGCTAGAGAGATCGAGTGTAGTTTCCACGGGATGGGGATGAATGCTAGTAAGCTGTGGTCTTTTACTAGTACTCTCATGGCAAATCAAGCCATTCGTAATCATTTTGCATATCTCAGAGCTTCTAGCTTTGTGGTCGTCTTTTGTCGTACACATAACTCGGATAATTAAATTTTTTCAAAATACCAAGTCGATACCAAACTGCTTCCACAAATTTCACCCAATGGCCATCAGCAGCTTATATTCAGATGAATCATCAAGGGTAATTATAGCAATTTTTAAATTATCACATCTCAAGATCAACGAAGAAATATTGGGCGTTGACGAGGGAGGAGATAGGGTTGTTGGGAGAAATTTAAAGCAGGCGGAAAAGGTGGATGAAGAGAATTTTGATTGCAGACAAGTTTTGGGACTCTGTTATTAAGGATGGCATTAGGCGAGCGAGATAGGGGGAAGAAAAGAAAATACAAGTGAAATTAAACGACGGGATGGAAAATTCATGAGGAATTGAAGAAGGATGAATTCTAGCGGGGGGTTTCAGTTTGTCCCTCATTAGGTGAGGTTAAGAAATAAAAGCGAGTTTAGTCTATTTTCGATTAACACCTCCTCTAAACGGCAAAAAATTATGTATTTTCAGGATGAATTTGGATCACCCAAATGTTACCCTTCTTTTCCATTTCATTCTCAAAGAAAGTTTTCTTATAGGATAATGGAAATAGCCTTCCACTTGTTTATATATATACTATATATCCAAAAATATCACTTCGAAAAACTCACAGACTTTTTGCATGGCAAGAATTCAAATGGAATTGTATTTTCTGTCTTCATTCGGTCAATTTACCGTCGTATGGACTGCAAGCATTTTAAATGCGGTCGACAATTGTCGTCCAAAGAAGGAATTTAAATTTTTCAAGAATTTACATGAAATTATTGGCCTCTTTTAATGAATTGGAAATAAGGGGTACAGAACTATTTATTTCCCTGTGCCGCGCGTGTTTTTCAAACATTGTTCTTGCCCCAAATTCGAGCAGAATATTTTTTATCTGTTTTACTTTTAATAATCAGAATATGGAATTGGAAACCTCTTGTTCAATACTGAACACTTTTTCAATCATTGCGCCAACTTATCTTATATTAATTAGTAATAAATTTAGTAATTGAGCGTTTCACGCTAAGAGTGGGTTGATAATTACAAAATATATTATTAACACTACGATGACTTGGTTTATGATACTCCGCGGTTGGAGTGGGTTTAGGAAAGAAGATCACATTTTCGAGGCTTTAGCCACGCACTTTCTCCTCGCTATCGACGATCGCTCCCATCCGGAGGGAGGTTTACGAGCGACCGGACGCCAGCACCAGTGTGCCTGGGATGGGGAGGGAGTGGGAGTCCGGGGATTTGCACCAGCGATATCGTCACTCATTTTTCTGTAACGATCGAATTCAAAATCATTGATTATTGTTATGTCTACTTTTATTCAAACATGCACATACACATGCATTAATACATATGTAACACGACACGATAGATAGCCTTCCGATGTAAACAATTTATAATATCTTTGCAAATCCAGCATCTCCGAATCCCATCAAATATCCGCAGCAACGTAACTCCAAGGCGGCATTATCATTTATTTCTTTATTCCTGCTCTAACCGGAGATGGAACTTGCGAGCACAACATAATCTCATGAAAGCTTAGTGAGAATCACTTGAGGCATTCGACTATTTCTCAGTCATTTGATGGTTTAGTGACGCGACGGACGGACCCTAGGTGAGTGCCCGTTTAGTGCGATGATTGTTCCATTACTGCTGGGAAGGCCTTCGGTTCCCACCCCACCAGGAGCAATTATTATTACTCCCGCCAGCACAGTTTTGGAGTCGAATGCTAGGTTCTTAGATTCGACCTAATACATATAACAAAATACTTATTTCCAGAGGCAGGTATTAATAGCTTCCTCGTGTATCATCAGAAGAGACAACAATGAAAACTATAAATGAATATAGATATATGAGAGCGTATTTCCAAACGTTTGATAATCTATTTCACTATAATGATTGATGCTAACCTGAAATTTTTTTCTCGTCCCTAGCATTGCTAATAAAATTAACAGTGCGAAAATTCTAATGACGTCAAAATAATTTTACTAATAAATAGTAGAATTTTGACGTGTAAAATGCCTTAATTTAACTCTTTTAGCAAGTTCTACAAATACACAGTCGAGTTGGTCATAATTTATCCTTTTCTGATTCCTTATCCTTCTTCGCCGAGGTGAACTTCCATTCAATTTACATTTCTTCCTCATTGACGCGGAAAGTTAAGGGTCACTCTATTCTCATTACGTAGATAAAAGCATTGAAACCGTTTGAGTTAGGGAGTATGCTGACCTATTGGCCAATTCCTTGCCATTATTTCCACCGAGAAAATCTTGCAGATCGCGATTGTTTGGACCTAATATTGAGATAACCTACCTTTCCCATGCGTGGAAACATCCTGAAAGATAAACAACTATGCTTACACATGTGTATAAAACATTGCATAACGTCTAGGATACTCAAACATTATCCTCCTGGATGTTTGGTGCATACCTAATAGTTGGCTTGTATTCTCGTTAGTGTACGAAGGTAGTCGGAAAGGTCACCTCCAGATGTCAGGGCTAGCGTAACGAGTGTCCCACGTAGAAAAGGTAATTCTTAAGAGTTAACACGTAATAAGTCAGTGATCTGGAAAGAGATCTGTGGTCCGGACGCCTCTCTATCGTTGTTCTCGAGCAGTGATTTGTGAATATGGGAAAAATTGAGATTCGAGCAGTAATTACTTCACAAAGAAAGGCATGAATATAAAGGAAATCGATGCCGACTATCAGAACACACTGGGGGAGTCTGCTCCTCCATATTTAACTGTGACCTTGTGGATAAATAAGTTTTAAGTATGATCGGGACAACTTCGATGATGATCCGCGCAGAGATCGGATAAAATGTGCCACTACCCTGGAAATTATTGTAAAATTGCATGAAATGGTCATTGAGGATCGCCAACTGAAAGTGAGAGAAAACACTTAATCTGTTGCTCATATCATATTTTAACTGTGGAATTCGATAGGAGAAAATTATCTGCCATATGAGTGCCCCGATTCTAAACGCAGGTTCACAAACGCATCAGCATTGAAATATCCGAACAATGTTTGACCCGTTTTAAGAGCAACCAACAAGATTTTCTGTGCCGATTTGAGGCCACAGATGAAATTTAGGTCCACTGCTGTACCACAAAGGGAATACAGCTGTCAAAGCAGCGGGATATGTGGATGTCCCACTACCAAAGAAAGCAAAGGATATACAACCGACTGGAAAGGTAATGGCTTTAGTTTTCTGGGATGAGAAGGGGATTCTGCTGATAGATTATCTTCTCACTAGTCAAGCAATTACTGGATAATACTACGCTGACCTATTGGGTCAACTACAGCAACAGATATACAGAAAAGGTCAGGTTTGGCGCCAAAGAAAGTCATATTTCATTGAGACCATTCACGACCACACACGTGTCATTTAATGGCAAAAATAAGTGAACTAAAATACGAAGTGTTGCCGCACCCAACTTATTCGCATGATTTCGCTCCATGCAATTTTCACCTCTTTCCTATGATGAACATTTTTCTCGGTGGATGAAGATGCCATTTAAACAAAGAACTAACTAATAAAGAACACTGGTATTTTGCAGGAAATTACGAATTGATGAAGTAAAAGACACTGGGAAAGTACCAATGTCAAGGAAAGACGATGATCTGGGAGTTCGAAGATACATCAATTAGTAAAAGAAAAATATTTCAGAAAATGTGTGAATATAAGACTTTTTCCTTACTTGATGATAAAAAAATATAAACATTTTTTTTACTACAAAAAAACTGAAAAAACAGCTGGGACAAAAGGTACTTAAAATGCGTTTAAAATATTTTTTTTTCGTTCAAATGTAGACCGATAAAATGAAGTATTTTTTCTCATTTTTGTGATGAAATGGAATCATATTGTGAATTTACTGTTTCACGTTGAAATTTGCCGGTTGACGAGAGGGAAAGTTGTCCGGAGTTTGATTTTAAAGAAATGAGAAGAAACACAATTTTTTAACTCTCAATACCTAGATAAGTTTGAGACAAAAAACTGTTAGCGAAAAATAGCCTAATTAGATGACTTATTTGAAATATTCAATTAACTTGGTCTAAAAATGTCGGGACCGTATGCAAATATATGAGCTTGCTCTGGCAAAATTAATGAAATGAAAAACTAAGTTTAACATCTTAAAACTTTGATGAAAAAAGGCTCCTATGAAATATTCAGTCGGTTTTGTAGTTAGATTAATAAAACGTATGAATGCTTATTAGAAAGCTCCATCAAATACTTCTTTGAGTTACAATAGAAAAAGTATTTGGATAAGTTCAAATTCTATTATTATAATCACATGGTCTTCAATTTAAAAGTGAAACAAAAGAAACAAAATTAATCTTATAAAGCAATCGTATTCTTAAAATTGAGTTTGAGAAAGTACCATAATATCAAATCTGGATAACTAAAGTGAAGAAGTTTCCATTTTTCAGGGAAAAAGCCATAAATATTATTTTATCATTTGCTACTACATTCTTGTGTGAACAAATATTTTCTGCCATTCTTCTGCAGATTCTCTGCCATTCCTACTATCGAGACTAAAAACATAAATATTGAAACATCTTGCAGAAAATATTAAAGAAAGATCACTTATTCTTGTGGGTATGTATAATTTTAATTTTCTATTTTCACATCATACTTTCGTCAGATAAATTTTAAAATGTAAACATGTTTTTTCTCTGTCAAATCTATTGATTTATTTTAAACATATGCTATAAAAATCAAAAGCAATCAATCAAATATTAATCAATCGGTGTAAAAGTATAAAGTTTATGTTGTTTCTTTTATTCTTTTTTATGAATAAAGAAGAAAACTATACCGAGATGAATGTCTAGCTGCCTTGTTTATTTTTTATAATGTAAAACTACTTGACTGGAAAACCTTGACGCCCTTGGTAAAAATTGGGTACAGCTTACACTTTATTTTTACGAAACTTTTTCACATAATGCAAGATAAATTGCATGATGTTAAAATTATATTCTCACGAAGGAAGGATGTTTGCTTTCAAAGCAAAGAGCTAAGTATCTCTTATTTTTCCAAGTTATCAGGAGACTGTTTCCTGAAAGTCATTAATTCCGAGCGACCACTGTTTAAATCCGTAAAAGTTCCACATAACGCATCATGAACTTATAAATAAAAAATAAAGTGTACACGTGGTTTCGTTCTCTACATATTTATGCCCACCATACTCAGTAAAAGCCAAGATGAATTCTGTTACAATTCACCGAAACATTGAAATAGCTGATGAAAAGATGTTGCCATGGAAAACCAGCTCCTCCAAACGCAATACGATAGTGTTTTTAAAAATTTATTTCAAACAATGGAAAAAAGTTTCCGCGTCAAGCACCAAACATAGGATTGGTACCCTCGTCTGCCCTATGCTCATTATGCATGAGGACTCCGGGTGGATACAGCACTCAATGCAACATGTAGCCGAACAAGTAGCTGATCGATGCAAAAATACTCCACAACTCCAGTGCGCTGCTCCTCGTTTATTCACTAAAGACAATTGAGACCTCGTTATACGCGAAAGAAGTGTGTTTCCTCAGTAGTACGTGGAGCATTGTTACCCGAGTAGAAGTTTAAAGACCTAATTTCACCTTTCGAACGAACTATCAGAGAAATAGAATGTAATTTGAGGACTAACGCTCATATGTGAGATATCTTGAGGGACCCAGATATTAAGGCTCCCTTCAATTAATATCCCCGACATATGTTTATATAGACGTCTTAATAATGAAATGGTCACTGCCCCCACAGAAAGAAAGCGAGGTCCAATCCCATTAAAAATCCTTAAAAATAGCCCAATGTATATAAAAATTGTACTCCGCGAAAATAAGTCTGAATTCAGTAAAGAAATGTAGCTAGAGCATATCTAGAAGAGTTTTGCACTTTTACCGAAAATAGACAAAACATAAAATAAATTGTAAACTCTCCATGGGGTTAGTGGAATATGACCTTGTACTAAAATTTAAAATATATTTCTTTTTCACCCTTTCATATTTTATGCACGCCGTGAAAACTTTTGTAACGTTGGGTAGAGACGAACATCGTTTATATTACTTACTGATGGACATACACTTGAAAAGAAAATCAAGACGATGCCGCCGTCGTCGCAAGCCGTATATTTAGGGGTAGTATAAGTTTTGAGCGTAGTTTCTTCACGGGAACTTTAAAGGAGAAAATTCATGAATTTGATTTTGAATCCGTGCCCAACCAAATGTAGAAGCACCCTTTAATTTTAGATATTGTATGTGCGCTGGCTTAAAAATTTCGTGATTGATTAACGTCGTATAACAGGCAAATCACTTAGTTGAGATGTAATCACGCTACTAAAATAAAGACCGTAGCACAATACTCATTCATAAGTCTACCCTTAGAAAATTCTATCTACATCCACGCTTCTAAAGCTGCATTACTCATACGCTGTAACAAAACTTTTCCTTATATCATGATGCCCAAACTCGATGTCATTACGTTTAAGTTCTGATATTTCATGTCGAGTAAAATTATAAAGACTCAGAGGGGATGACATAAGTATTGTGATGAGTCACACCAGCATTGGGCATCCTATGGATGCATTGAAAATATTTGTGGAGTAGAAGAAACCATAGCTCACCATACGATGCTGGGACGATAAATGTACATTAGGTCTTCTTTTTCACTGCTGATGAAACACATTGGATGCGAGACAAAATTTGGGAGCTAAGACGGCACGATTTAACAACGAAAATTAACAGTACAGGTAAAAATACTGATTTTAAGCTTAAAAAAAGTTATAAACTAGTGTAAAGTGTCTACCACGCATATTGGGAATGATGGGTTTGGAGCCACTGGAAACACATGCAAGGTTGAAACAACTGGATAAATAGATTCCGAATAAGTTTTAAGCCATAACGAAAGTTTTGTCTCGAATTATACGTTTTATTAGGAAATACCACAGAAAGGCCAATAGAAATCAACTATTTATTGATCAATGCGATTTAAGAAAACATTTTTCCTCACAAGATTCGTAAACACTAAACTAGGCCATCACATAATTCTGTTTGGAATTCCTATGAGTTAATTAATACTATATTCCAAAACAGCCTTCAAAATGAATAACTAATGGCTTAAAACATCCTGCCACATGTTCTCTGAAGGAACTTCCGGTGATGACCATCATACTAAAGCTGGTTACTCTAAACTATTTTCTCCTATCTCACCTTCTTCTCCCTACTTCATCTCAATCCCCAATAATACGCATTGGTATTCTCTAACCGCATCTCGAGAAAAAACATTTAAACGCAATGAACAGTACTCGGAGCCTTTGAAAGCCGAATGTACGAGTATATGACCTTCTTCTTTATATGCTATGACTTACTCGTTTGCTTTAACTTAAAGGGATAGTACAAGTATATGGTGTTATGAAGTACAGGATGTATATCGTATATTCCATAAAGTTTCAGAGAAATTACGTAAATTATAATTTAAAATATTCGATACAATTAGCTTAGAAACTGCATCCGGAAACAAAAGTGCTCCCTATACCTTTCTGTATTATATTGTTATTAAAGTTTATTATTAAAAAATCTCAAATGGAATATTTGCTGTAGCTAAAACTTTAACTGAAATCTCTTGTAAACTGCATTAATTTAATTTTTCGTTCGTATAAATTCGATGCGGTAACTCTTGTAATACATTTGATAACATGGATCGCATGTTAATATTCCAATGTTTTTTGGTTATTTCTGTTCTTTCATTACGTATTTAAATAGGTTTTGCGCTTATTTTTAATTTTTAGGACACCCATTTAATCTTCCCACCCTGGAGCCCAAACACCTCCTTTGTTGGGACAAAAAACCGATACGTATTCAACATGAGGTTTTCCGTATATGATGAGGAATAGCAACGATCCTCATTTTTTATGCCGTTATTTCTTCATTGCTCAGTTGATCACGGAATGGGAAATCAAATCCCTACTCCACGAGATCCGTTGGCGTTGAGGGACTTCCTGGAAGCTCCTGCTGGAGAAGAGCTCTCCAGCGCGCGGCCACTAAAAAGAATGGCCATTAACATGGCAGAGAGATCGTGAGGTCGCCACACCGAGACAAGGGCTTGCGTGCGACGAGGAATTGCAACGTCGTCGCCGCGGGTTTTGATGGGACGGGAGGGAATGAGCGGGTGACTGACGACAGATGAGATAACAATGCGGGATTCGGAGCGTCGGCACTGGGGAACCAAGGCACCAATAACGCCCCGCCCTCGTAAAAAAAACGACAAACTTCCCCGGCTGTGAAAATGAGCTGTCTGCGCCTTAAGTTACAGCCTGGGATTCCAATAAGGTAATCACGCACGCGCCCGCACTGAGAGACAAGCGACACGTCGTAGTCATCTTGCAAATATATCCATCGCTCCGAGGAGCGGGGCTCTATATCCGAGAACGAACGTACAAGCCCTCTTTTCCCGCTTGTGGGGAGCAGCGTTCCGCGATTTCCCTGCGACTCTTTCATCACATGTGATTGTAACCAAGCGCGGATGAAAAGTGGCTCTACGTTGTCATGCGATACCAGGACGACGAGGAATCAGCACCAGGTACAATGTGTACCATGTGAACACGACTGTACTGCGCTTTAAGGGCGTTTCCCGTCCCGTCGCGGTGGCTATGGAAACGAAAACCGCCGAGAACGTGCGAGCCTGGGACCCCACTTAAAATCCTGAGTACAAAGAGACAATTAGGACCCTCGCCAAGGAATCCTGAACCATGAATCTTGGAGTAATCGCATTGGAAGGTGAAGATCACCTCGTAAAATAGAGCCTCGTACTTCGTAATAAACAGACATTTGTGGACGTAAATTTTGCAATTTACCTCAATGGGGGAAGTGGTTACATTACTCGATGTATTTAAAGCCAATGATGGATTGGAGGCGAATAAATCTACCAGCTGTATTTTGAGAAGAAAGAAATCTCTCTCCAGAAGATTGCTGCTTAAGCGTAACCCGCCGCCTTCTTGGCTTCACCCTTACTAAGGATAACATTTGCTGAGCTTCCAAGACCATACCAAACTTATAATACTGTGTAAGATTTAGTCGAATATGAGTTCATTTTTATAGCTTTTCTTTCAATTAGATAATGGCGAACTGATTTTTCAAAGTCAACTCGAAAATAAGTAAATGAAATAGATACACTTATTTTCGTTAAAACTTATTTCAGTTTTTATATCCCACAACGGTAAAAATTTCATTATCAATCAATCAAATCAATCAATCAATATCAAAAATAATCTTTACTTAATATAAATGTTTCAAACGGAGCAAAATGATGAATACGTTGGAAAATGATTGATTCATAAACATTCCTTTGCTAGTTCTATATGATTGGTACTTTTCGACGGATGCACACAGTTCCTCTCCATATACTAAGGCTAGATAACTGTAATTTCTATTGACTAAATGAGTTAATATTAATGGTTGACATTTTATATTAAAACCTCATTTAAGTACGTTATCGAAAATAAGAAAATTAATATTATATATATATATATATATATATATAATGTTTATTTGATAGTTGTGTCCATCCAAAAACCTACCTTAACCGGTAGATTACCTATAATAATAAAAAAAATAATATATATATATATATATATATATATATATATATATATATATATATATAAATTCACTAACTAGTAGACAAACACAGAAACTAAAACATATAAAAGAGAGACTCACTGTTTCTCGAATTTTCAGTGGTGCAACCAACTTTCTCAAGAGGAATTAGGAACAGAACTAGTACTAGTAGTAGTAGTACTAATAGTTCTGCTCCTAATTCCTCTTGATAAAGGTGGTTACACCACCGAAAATTCGAGAAACAGTGAGTCCCTCTTTTAAATGTTTTAGTTTCTGTGTTTGTCTACTAGTTAGTGAATTTACATTATTGTGCACGTTCGTGGGTTTTTCAAGAAAGTGCCTATATATATATATATATATATATATATATATATATATATATATATATATATATATATATAAACCATAAACACAGTAATCAACCCGAAGGTCGGTTTAGTAGGTGATGGTAGAGCTCACCCATGTACCAAGCCCGACGGCGTGTGAATATTCACACATCAGGGTAGGGGGGCCAGTTCCTTTCCCTGTGCCAGTTATGGTTTCCCAGGAAGACCTGATACCCGAAAAATCAACTAGCTTGGGTGGAGCTGCAGGTGCCCAAAGTGCCTTGCCCGGGAATCGAACCCGGGACCCTCCGGTCAGTAGTCCAACGCTCTACCCACTAGACCACCGCGACCCGCATATATATATATATATATATATATATATATATATATATATTCATTCACATTGAAATAGAGATAAGGAAAATGGTAAAGGAACACATATAAAGGACGAACACGAGAGAGCTGGGGATGGCGGATGTGAGCAGATCACGAATGTAAAAATATCTTCTTCGACCGGGACTTGAACACCGGATCTCTCCACTTGCCGGGCGGATGCTCTAACCACCTGAGCTATCGAGGGAGTGTACTTTCACAGTGAAATCTGCGATCTTATAAAGCGCCAAAGTGCTCCGAATCATTAAACAGAAGATAGCGTTAGGGAGCTGTTACACCCACCAAAGGAGAAATTGAGAAACACAGGAGGAGAATGGACAGTACATTAGCAAGCATACAAACATCATACAGGATAGGAACGGTGCGTTTCATGGCACGCATAGCCAGATTATACATACACACACACACACACACACACACACACACACACACACACACATATATATATATATATATATATATATATATATATATATATATATATATATATATATGTATAACTGCCTAAGCGCTCGCTGACAATCGAAAAGTCAAATTGTTTTGATTGGTCTGAATGATTGTTGAACAAAATAGTATTCATAGGTTTAGTAATTGTAATTTTCGTATTACCTTGCTCTCTCTATCATGTTTCCGTCATGGATTAATCACGTACTACAATACGTCTTTTTGATTATGAAACTGTTCGTATTTAATCGTCAGTCATCCAGCACGAAAGATACTATTTTGAGAATGACGTAATGAATAATTTGATTTTCGTCGATACTGATTACTATTTAAAGCGCTAACCTCCTAACTGTTTATTCAGGTCCTATCTCGTGAGCCTTTGAGCGAGTGGTGTGCGCTTTCATTTATTAATACTGCTGTAAAGCTCTCGCGAACTTGCTTCGGAGATTGAAATCCTTCATCACGGTTACCGTTCGTTGAGAGCCCTCAATAACACTATTATTTGACTTCATCTCCACCCTTTCCATGTATCACGTTTTATCCCTTGGAGGTCAGATGATTAAAGATCATGGTCTTTGTGGTATTCAACTGAGAGGACTCAAATACCCGCCTTTTAATTCCCGAACGCTAATCATTAACGAATAGTGATTGTGATATTACAATATAGATTCCAGAAACCACTCACATAGCGATGAAAATGTGATTGATGTTGGCGTGATTTTGTTGGTGACGTGATATGTCAATATTTGCTGTAGGAGGAGTCGGAACATTTGGGGCTTTTATTTTAAACTGATCGTTATATCGTTTTCACTGTAAAAAGTTAAATATGTTATTTCTTGTGAAGATTTTTAATTTGAGTAATGACCAAAAAAGTATCATAAAATTATGTCCTGTTAAGGCATGTGTTACGTATATTGACAAATATATATTACCTTCATTATTTTAAGTACACCTTGTCGTGGTGGAAGGGCTTGTGTGTTCCGATGACCCCTAGAGCTGTGCTGGCGGGAGTAATAATAATTACTCCTGGAAGGGTCACCCATGCCAGATAGGTCGAAGGTTAGGAGCCAGACGAAAGGTAGTCCACGCAGCGTCTGTTCCTCAGTGAGGCGGCTGCAATGGCGTCTGACCCCAGTGGGGCGGCCATTAAGTGATGGTGTCACGTTAAAAACACTATTGAGGAAGGCAACGGGAAACCACCTCAATTATGATTCCCAAGAATATAATGATGGGCACTATAGATAATATGAGTCCTGGCAACTACGGGACACGGCCCAAGAGGCCGTGTGTCGTGCCCGGCAGCGGGAGAGGCAAGGCTTCCGCGGTCGTCATCCCACGAAACCCTTGCGGGGAAGGAATAACTTCAGCAGGACAGAAGACTCAGAAGAAGGCGAAAGTAGTTAGAATAGGAACCTGGAACGTCAGGACAATGTTGAGGAGAGGCAAATTAGAAAATATTAAGCGAGAGATGGAAAGAGGTAACATAGATGTTTTAGGCCTCTGCGAGGTAAGATGGAAGGATAGCGGGGATTACTGGAGTGACAATTATAGAGTGATATACAGCGGCGGGGACGAGAGCCAACGAGGGGTTGCCGTAATTTTAAATAAAGGGGTAGGAAGAAGCGTAGTCAACATAGAGCAAGCGACAGATAGAATTTTACTCGTAGAGATTAAAGCAGAGCCGACGAACTTGGTCATTATTCAGGTATACATGCCACCGAGCAACCACAAGGAGGAAGAAGTCGATAGGATGTATGATGAGTTAGAGGATATCATCGCGAGTGTTCCTGCAGGGAAACATTTGATAGTGATGGGGGATTGGAATGCGACGGTAGGCGAAGGAAGAGATGGTGGTGAGGTGGGGGACTATGGGTTAGGCACGAGGAATGAACGCGGGGAGAAAGCAATTGAATTCTGCAGGAGACAGGGGTTAGTCATCACTAACACATGGTTTAGACACCACAAAAGGCGTAGGTATACATGGAAAATGCCAGGTGACTCAGAAAGGTATCAGTTAGATTATATTATGGTTAGGCACAGGTTTAGGAACAGTGTGATAAATTCGCACAGTTTCCCAGGAGCGGATGCGGACTCTGACCACAATTTAGTTGTTATGAAATGTAATGTTCGTTTCAAGAAGATAAGGCAAGGGCGGCGGGCTAAAAAATGGAATTTAGAAGCAGTAAATGAATTAACGAGGAAGGAGTATCAGGAGGCTATAGAGAAAATGATGGATGACGGTAAAGAACTGAGTACTATCGAAGAAAAATGGGAATGTATCAAGAAAGGGATATTGGAAGCCGCTAAAGACACTATAGGAACCGTTAATGGGAAAAGGATAAGGAAACCATGGGTAACGGAGGAGATGATTGCAAAGATGGATGAGAGAAGAAGATGGAAAAATGTAAACACAGAGTTAGGCAAAATGAAGTACAAAGAGTTAAACAATAAATTGAGAAGGGCCACAAATAAAGCAAAAGAAGAATGGTGGAAAACGCAATGCGAGGATATGGAAAGTTTACAGAAGAAGGGTGAAATTGGTGCTCTATACAGCAAGGTTAAGTTATTATCGGGAAGTAAGAAGGCAAGATGTGTGCTAACAGTTAAAGATAAATGGGGTAAGATAATAGTTGAACCAGGAAAAATCCAAGAGAGATGGAAGGAATATATAGAAACACTGTATGGTAAAGAACTTAGGCCGACAAGGTTACATATAGAAAAGGAACATGACGTAGAAGAAGATAGCTTAGGTCCAGGCATACTCGACGATGAAATAGAAAGGGCATTAAAGGAGATGAAAGCAAATAAGGCTGTGGGGGTGGACAATATTCCTGTAGAAATGTTGAAATGGTTAGGGAAAGGTGGGAAGAAGGCCATATATGGACTGATTCGTAGTATCTATGAGGAAGGAATCTGGCCGGAAGATTTTGTGAGATCGGTGTTAGTTCCTATTCCAAAAAAGGCAAAGGCTTCGTCATGTGAGGATTACAGAACAATAAGTTTGATATCCCACGCAGCTAAAGTTATTCTCAGGATCATCAACAAAAGGATAGGGAGTAAGGCAAATGATTACTTAGGGGATGATCAGTTTGGGTTCAGGAAAGGAAGAGGTACGCGTGATGCCATTGCAGTAATGAGATCACTAGTCGAGAGGAATATAGAATACAATCAGGACGTTTTTGCCTGTTTTGTAGATTTCGAAAAAGCGTTTGATAGAGTGAATTGGGAAAAATTAATGCGTGCATTGCAGAAAATAGGAATGGATTGGAGGGACAGGAGACTGATCCGCAACCTGTACATGTCTCAGACTGCTCAGGTGCGAGTGGGGAACGGAGAGTCCGGATGGGCAGTGTTAGGAAGAGGTGTAAGGCAGGGTTGCCCATTGTCACCGGTACTGTTCAACGTATATGTAGAGGAAATGATTAAAGAGGCATGGGAAGAACTGGAGGTAGGAATGAAAGTCGGAGGGGAATTCGTAAAATCGGTTAGGTTTGCTGATGACCAAGCATTAGTTGCTCAGTCAGCCAAGGGGTTGCAAGCATTGTTGAGTAAATTGGAGGTTCAGTGCGATAAATATGGGATGAGAATAAATATTAATAAAACAAAGGTTATGCGATTTTCCAGAAAGAAAAAGGCTAAGCTAAATATTAAAATAGGAGGGGAAAAAATAGAGCAGGTAGAACAGTTTACATATCTCGGAAGTGTTTTGGACCAACACGGTCAAAGTGGTAGGGACGTAAGGAGAAGAATTGCGCTAGGCAAGGAGGCTTTCTCAAAGAGGAGGGAGTTGATGACGGGGACGTTGAGTAGGGATGTTAAGACAAGACTCGTAAAAACTCTGATATGGAGCGTAGCTATGTACGGCGCGGAAACGTGTTCGCTGAAGCAGGAGGATAGACGTAGATTGGAGGCTTTTGAAATGTGGGTGTGGAGAAGAATGGAAAAGGTGAAATGGACCGAAAGGAAAACAAATGAGGAAGTACTAGAAATGGTGGGGGAGGAGAGGGGTTTGTTGAGAGAAATCCTATGGAGGCAGGAAAAATGGATGAAGGGCGTATTGAGCGGTAGTGGAATGTTGAAGAGGGTAATAGAGGGAAGAATGTTGGGCAAGCGAGGTAAGGGTAGGAACAGGATAGGGATGTTAGACGGGATGAAGGGAGGAAAGAAGTACACCGAGATGAAGAGGGACCTGATATAGATTAGTTTGCTAGGTGGGGAGTCACAAAATGTTTATTTGATAGTTGGGTCCATCCAAAAACCTACCTTAACCGGTAGATTACCTAATAAAAAAAAATAATATATGTATAATCTTGAAAATGACGCTCTCCGGCGACGCACAAACACAAACAAACACTGAGATAATAAATATTACACACACAGAAACATAAAAGAAGGACACATACAGTAGATATTTACGTTTCGACGGCACGACCGTCGTCATCTGATTCTGATGACGACGGTCGTGCCGTCGAAACGTAAATATCTACTGTATGTGTCCTTCTTTTATGTTTCTGTGTGTGTAATATATATATATATGCTTGGAGTTGCAAAATATTTGTTTGATAGTTATGTTCATCCAAAAACCTACCTTAACCGGTAGATTACCCAATAAAAAATAATGCATAATATTACACATGTATATATATATAATATAGTCAATAAGCCCCTCTTCATCTCTGTATATGTACTTCCTCCCTCCCTTCATTCCGTTCAATCCTTATCCTATACCGATCCCCTTACTCGTTTCCCTAACATTCTCCCTTCTATCAGTGTTGAACATCCCCCTGACGATCGATATGATTTGTATCCATTTTTCCTGCTTTCTTACTATTTCTTCCAACAGTACACTTCCTCCTTTGTTTTCCTTTTAGTCCACTTGACATTTTCCATCCTTCTTCACACCAACATTTCAAAAGCCCCCCATCTAAGTCTATCACCCTGCATCAATGACTAAGTTATCTCGCCGTACATAACTATGCCCAATATCAAATTCCTATCGAGCCTTTTCTTAACACCCTTACTAATCGTCCCTGCCATTATTTCTCTCCTCCAAGTGAAAGCTTCTTTTCCTTGCTCTATTTTTCTCCATATGTCCCTATTACTTTGACGATTTTGGTTCAGAACACTTTCAAGATACATAAACTGTTCCACCTGCTCAAGTTTTTGCCATCCTATTTTAATGTCTAACTTATTCATTCCCTTCATGGGAAACCGCATTAACTTTTTCTCATTTTAATTTATTCTAATTCCATATATTTCGTATTGAATTTCCAATGCACCCAGTAAAGCTTTAAATCCCTTAACTGACTGAAAAACTAAAGCTGGATCATCAACAAACCTAATTGATGAGTTCCCGGCGTCATTCATTCCTATCCTTAGTTCTTCCAATGCCTCTTTAATCATGTTCTCTACATACTAGTGTACCTTGAGCAGCTCCGGTGACCAGCACCTGTATACGCTGAACAGCGCAGGTTTTGATGGACAACCCTGCCTTACTCGTCTTCCTAATACTGCACATTCAGAATCTCCGTCCCCCATTCGCCCCTGAGCAGTTTGAGACATGTACAGGTTGCATATCCTACCTATCTACTCCTATTTATCTGCAATATATTATTTTGGTTTTCCCAATTCACTCTATCAAACACCATTTCGAAATCTGCGAAACAGGCAAATGCATCTTGATTGTTCTTTGTTCCCCTCTAATAGTGCTCTCATTGCTGTTAGAACATCATGTATGCCTCTGCTCTTCATGAATGCAAACTGATCATACTCTAAGTAATCATTTTATTGGCTCTGCATCCTCTAATTGATGATCCTGGGAACCACTTCAGCGGCGTGAAAAATCAAATTTATTGTTCTGTAGTTTTCACATGATGTAGTCTTTATCTTTTTTTTGTAATAGGAACTAATATTGATCTTATAAGGTCAAACAGCCAAATTCCTCTCTGCAAAAAATACTACAAATTAATCCATAAAGACTCTTCCTCCCACATTTTCCTAAATACTATATTTTAGCAGTTCCGTGGGGATATTGTCTTCCTCACTCGGCCTTATTTAATTAAATTTCTCTTGATGCCCTTTTTATCCCATCGTCGATTATGTCTAGACGTAAGGTTTGTTCATCTCCGTCATATTCTCATTCTATGTTTAAACTCACTAGCCTAATTGTTAAATCTCTATAAATGTTCATGGATAGAAGAGTAAAAGAATGGTAATTTACTTAAGAGATTTTAAAATGCCATAATACTTTTTTAAATGTCTAACATTACAATGAGAAATATTTAGGCAATTGTTATTCTAAAAACGGTCAAATGATATCAATAAATTGAGGAAATCTTCCATTTTCTGAGGCGAGAAATCGAATTGGCTAATTAAGATTTTGTCTACCTTGCAACGATGTGAGACATTTTAAATATTAAAAATAATATAAATTAAAAATGACTGACACGGATCACCCTTTTTTCCCTTGATTTTGATTGAACTGTGTGAATGGACAATTTATGGGTGATATAAAAAGTATAGTTATGGTAAATTGATTTTGGTGAAAATGTTTGAATAGTGCAGTTAATATCCACAACAAAATTCAATACTATATGTTTTTATGTTAAAGAAATAAATAGACGAACAGCATTGCTGTTTTCCCGGCTCTTATCATTTCAGAACCTGAAGTAATATTTTGAATCAACTATTCCTACCCTAATGCAAACAAAGTAAATTAATACACTTCGTCTTTTTTCTGATTTTTACATTTAATATTCATCTGATTCTTTTGGCACTAATGTTGATGGTTGGACTCACAGTTATCACCTGAAAATGATGAAGCTAAAATTGAAAATCTAAATTTAAAACTCGGTCCTCGCTCGGAGCAAAAGTCACATTTTCGGATGCTGGTGCATTGAATTCTAGAATAACGATTACCGAATATAAACATAAATAAATATGAAAACCCACGCAGCACAGCGAGAAAGACTCAGAAATGAAAACATTCGTGACGCGAAAGAGATACATACACGCCATTGAAAATAATCCCAAATCAGTGATAATCCAAATCGAAAACCACGTCAAAGTATGTGCAGTTTTAAAACTAATATGATCAAATACATTTTCTGTTTGATCATATGACCGCCCTTGCAACTCAGATGTGATTAGTAACTAAGCGGATTCCCAGGTTTACCACAACCGCAAATTGTGAAAATCAAATTGCTCTTCACGATGCCTGTAGGGAGGGTCAAAAATATTTCGTTACCACTGACAGCAACACGCCTTCTCACAAAGATGAGGCATGTTCTGGATATCCTTCCCCCATTCCGCCCTCAACATGCATCAATGCAATTCATTAGTATTTAATTACATAATATATGAAATAAAATTAAAACAGATTCAAAAATTTGGTTTCAAACCTAACATATGACCATCACTGGCTTTTCATCGTATAATATCATTCAAATTTGTTGCGTTTTAGTAGGGAGAAGGGGTGGAAAAAGTGTCAAAAGACCATGAAGTTCTAATAAGAATTAGATACTGGAGCATTAGCTACAGAATATTCTTTCTACTGCTAATACGCGTCACATTTCCTATGAATTTTCGAGTTGTTTAACAGGCTGAAAGAAAGCGAGAAAACCGGAAATAGCTCAGAACTCAGTGGAGTGGCATGTTGAAAATGACTTTAACGGGGTGAGACGACGAGGATAAGCAATAGGATGTGTGCTCTCTCATTTCCACGAGGAAATGCTCTCGGAGCAACGCCGATTTTATTCCCGACAACCAACAATCCACTTACGAACGCACCGCTACGTCCCTTAACATAATGTCTATCCTCCACCTGCGAATGAATCCGCCCCCACTTTTGCGTGGAGACTTTTCTTCACTTTGTCCGATCTCATTTTCTTTCCCTCCGACAACTTCCCACCGCTCTAGTCCACCCGACCGACCACTCCTGCGATAGTCATCCACCCCACACACAATTGTTCTTTTCCTCCAGGAATCCACGGATCTCCCCTGCGTCTGTATATCCTCATAGGACCAGCACCGAAGTTGCCTCGCGAAAGTCTCATTTTTCTCCTTGCTGGCATTCCAATATAAACGTGCTTGGGGAATCTAAACCCTTGCTTTGATCACAAGTACATATAGGCGTCAACATAAATTTTGACTTAGATCGAAATATGAGACTGATAGCCGAAGGAAACAAAAAATAAACAAGTTACGCTTGAAATTGTGAAATAGAAAGTTCATTATTGAAAAAATAATTTTGTAGTGTGCAGACTTTTTTTATTAGCACATGGAAATCCAATACGTTAGGATATCAAGTTAGGTTTTCCAATACGTGTAAACATAATAATGCTACAGTGTAGCGTCATGACTTATTCCTAAGTTTAAAAAATCAGAAAGGTGTGAATGTAAATTAATGCTAAGGACGGAATATGTAGGCAAGAATGATCAGAGGAAAAAAAGAATAGACATGGATGAAATATGGACGAAATGAAGGGATATAGAAATTATACCGAGCCGGTTAATAATGACGTCTGTAAGTAGTCGATTTAAGTGCATGTGTAAATAGCAACAGATGTTCTATGTGAATTCATCAGAAGAGTACGACGTAATCTAATCCCTTCTAGGGTCCTCTGCAAAAACCTCACCTTTCGATCGACTACTATTTTTAATAGAGACCGGCGCGTCGTCCTTTTCCCCACCGTCCAGGTCACCACACTCGGCAATACTTCGAAATCTGACTTAGCCGCTCGCCCTTTCCCTCTTCTCCTCCCTATCTTGCCGAGTCGTGTTTCCCTCTAAAGCCCCACGGTCATCCCACCCCTCCCCCAAAACCCTTCCTTGACTCCCTAGGCCGTAAGCTATTCTGTCGCAGAATTAGAGCACACCCCAAAGGAGAGAACCCTTCATTCGCCCACCCACACTCTTAATTACAGTCCCTCGATTTTCATTTCATTGAGGGCCTCTTCCGCCCGACGGCAAAAGCGTCTTTTACTACTATTAAACAGCAACACTTAACGGAAGCCTTTGTGTCGTTTACTGTTTTAACAAGTACATTTGCAATTATAATATACAACCGATCGAGAAGTTGGTTGAATAATTGCCCTTAAAAAAGCTGATTGAACTTCCCTGTTGATTTAAGAACTCTTTAACTTAAATCAGGGAATAGTATTTTGGTATAGGAAGAATTTTTACCTAAAGGTTAACAGGAAGTGTTTTTTAAAATTTTATTCCAGCCCAACCGGAAAGCCTACCTTCCGGTTGGGCTGGAATTAAACTTCTGTCCATTTATAACAGCCAGAAAGCGCAATCAATCGCATCAACAATTACCCAATTGATTATTCATCACTCTCTCCACACTCTCTTCTCCAAATTCCATCTAGCCGGATAATAATATCCACTCTTCCCCTATTACGATCTCTCCTATATAACGTTCTCTTATCGCAGCCATCAATGCGAATACTACCTTTTATTTTCTATTATGCCCACTTCATTATCCTTATACGTTCATATCCAAAAACTTCTTATTTACCATTCCATGTTTAACTTATATTCTTTAGTCTATTTATTTGAACATTACGCCTCTAAAACCCGAAAGCGGCTTTTAGGGTACCGAAATTCGCCATTAATTAATTAAGTATTACAGATGTGTTTCATGCATGTACCGGCGTGCTTGTGTCTAATGAAGAACTTTTATTTGTAAAGAAATTCTCCTTAATCGTGTACAGTCAAAAAAATTTCTTACGGAACTCGATAAAATAGCAAAAATCTCTGGGGATATTGCTAGAGGAAAGAGAACAATTTAAATAAATAACTAACGGAGAATCACAGAAATGGTAACCTTAAAATACTTCCAATTTCCCGGTCATTATTCCGCATATGTTGCTTACACAAGGAAAAGGGATTTATTATTTATTTGCACGACGCACAGGTTATTTAGAGGAGAAAAAAAGACCTCGCCCCGCCCTTCAAGTGAGATATGTCAACGCGAGGGAGAGAGCGGGATTGAGAAAGAGAGCAGCGACCGATGTCTGAGACGCAAGTCTCCTGGAGCAAGTAGGCTAATGAGGTGTCATTATGTCTGCTTCCAAGAATTGCTTATTTTCTGGGGATGTGTTTGACATCGTCGCAACTCATTCGAAGGCACATCATCTGACCTGAACTCCGCTTCAATAAGAAGCGAGGAGAGACATATCCAAACTGATTTTAGCGATGCCGGAAGGTAAATTTTATTATTAAGAAGGAACTCAAGAGTAGGGAAGGGCATTCAAGCAAATGAATGCCATTTATCGAATTTCGTCAATTTGAGAGTTACTGAGGAAAGCATTCCCAGCTCTAAGGCGCACCCCCAGGTAATTCAAGATCAAAAATTTTTCAATTCAATCTTATTAATATATTTACGTAAGGTGGTTCGATGGATATCCTTCAAATTCCCTAGGTAGTAGAGTTTTGGGTTGGTGACTGTTCAAGACAGAATGACGCTTCCGGATAACGCAACCTACCGTTGGCCTGGGTTTTTCGTTACTAGATCTTACTGGAAGACCAAGAGTGGTGCAGGAAGATGAACCACGCCCCCATACTACGAGTGACTTTTGAGGTTACAATATAAGATCTACCCTTATCCATAAAACATAACCTTATGTTTGATTGATCTCTTTCTGTTTTTGGCTTACGTACTATCTACTTAATGCTCGATCAAGATAAATCAAAATGCCAAACTTTACAAGTTATGCTTATTTTTTAATTTGAGACGATAGACTATATAGCCCCTAACCACATCTAATCTCTGAGAACAACATTGGAGACAATTACAAATACCGAAGTCCTACGTGAAGGAAAACCCAACCAGGCGGGAATCGAACCCGCGACCACTGAGTTAGCAGGAGAGAACGCTAACCCGCTTACTGGAGCCGGGGTCATACATATTGTATTTTGTTACATATACATATATTAGTTCATTTTTATATTATTTTCACACATAGATATATAAGGAAAGGGGATAGGAAAACACATAAAAGACCAACACAGGAAATGTGGGGAAGGCGGATTGAGGAGATCACAAATGTAAAAATATTTCCTTATCCGGAATTCGAACCACGGACCTTCCACTTGCCGGGCGGATGCTCTACCAACTAAGCTAATTGGGAAACCAGATTAACACTCAGATCTGCGATCTTATAAATCGCCAAAGTGCTCCGATAGTTGTTTCCCGAGAGATGGCATTAGGGAGCTGTTTCACCCACCAAAGGAGAAATAGACGGCACGCAAGAAGGGGAAAGAACAGTAGAAAAGCATTCATACGATATTATAAAGGATAGGAACGGTGCTAAAATTTATATATATGCACCATATAACAATATATGTTTATATATTTGAAAATGATATGTATTGAAAAAAATATATATGGCATTTAATTATGTATATAATAGATCAGAAATATACCACCAAATTAATTTTTTATTGGACCGACACTGGGATGCACTAACCAGCAAACATGTGTGGGGATATCATCTAAGATAAAATGAAAATTAAACTCGTTAGATGTCATACCCATTTCTCTGATGCACTGTAAATCATAGTTTTGAATGAATTATGAATGTAACAACGTGAGTTATTCATTTTTTTAGGTTTTGAATAAGTGCTTCACGTAACGAAATATAATACCTTTCGGCAATCGTTCAAACTTCCCTCAAATCGGTCAACCACCTACGACGATGTTGCAGAAGAAATTGAATACTCTCCCATTTAATCGTAGCTCCGATCATTGATTCCTAGAATCGGCCATAGAGCAGCTGGAATTGAATTAAATGAAACTGAATATATGAATACTGCGTTCTGTATGCATCACATGGCGTACATGCAAATATGCAATTGTTTGCCCCGCCTTCGATGAGGCGGAAAGGGCTGTCCCGGAAAAGAGGAAGATATTCCCCGGGAGGCGAGGGTGGGGGGGGGTGGGAGCGGTGGGGGTCGGGGGATGCTGATATCGAGGGATCTCTCGCGCACTCACGTCCCCCCGAGCGTGGATATCTCGCGGCGCGGGCGCACGTGGAGGGAAAACTCCTCCACAGCTCCGGTCTCCTTTCCTTACCTCTCCCGGGAGCGAGAACGGAAATTGCCGCCAACCATTGCCCTTTAAAATTGAAGAACGACGAGCATCGTTAAAAATTCAACGCGCATCCCAAAATTTAGGTCCTGTTAGATTTTCCTCGCTGGCTACTGATAATGTACAGGAAACAGAGTTTTACGCAACGTTAGTTTTGGGCTCTCTTTCAGAAATCCGCTGAGCTATCTATTAGGATTAGCTGGTGATCGACACGCGAAATGAACAGAGTGTGAGATAAGAGTGATTTTTGAAAAGGAGGCGTTGATCGAGTACTTGTTCAAGAACTAAGATTCCTGGTAGAACCTAGGAGAACTTCTATTGTTACTAATATTGTGTGTTTACGCTTTATGTGTTCTTTAAAGGACATTTTTTAATGAATTGTCAAAATTTTCTTAGTGTTTACTTCAATCTGTGAACGAAACTTCGATGGGTTACAAACGCTCCTTCCACATTTAATGACACATTGGTGCCCGTAGGACGGAAGCTAATGACGTTGTCGAGGTAAGAGGGTTAATTGGAGGGTACACGTACCAAAACTTGTAAGCGCCCTTTCACGGGGAGGACAGAGTCCAACAGTTGATGATTCAAAATGGAAGAGCAAAAACGGAAAAAATCAGATGCGTCGTTTTATCACGACACCTGGCAAAATAACATTAAAACTTGTAAAAATTTTCGAGGCAGGAAACTAATGCAGTATCTTAGCTTAATAACGATTACAAATGCATGCTTTACACTTCAGAAAGCTGTACAACAAAAAAATATACTCGATAATCGGTATAAGTTATTGGGATCTGACGGCATACGGATTGAATATATAAATCTTGAAGCCTCTGGTAACTTACTATTTAGTCGGGTTTCCTTTTGATTTACATGAAATACTTTTAAACGTGACTATTTTCATTACTTTTAAAATATGTAAACCTCTAATAGTAATTATCTTAACGATATAGAGTAATGGAGATGAAAAACCCTCTGGCATCCGACTTGCTGGCTACCAGCAGCATGCAAACCCTATGTAGTCCCATACATACGTGACTAAATGCAGATGATGGAAGCCGGGCCATGTTCCTGACCTTCATCCCTCAAACCCAATCAAAGAACGAGAGCATGATACGAATGGCCTCATTTGGAGCTCGAGAGGGCATCCCTTCTGCGTTACGAATAATTACTTCAAAAACTCAAGGGATGTTCGGAAGCTAATATTCGCGGCAATAAACCCTTACCGCGGATGAAACCAAACAATCATACGTATTCCTCAGGGGAAGCTCAGTAGTTTTCCAGACGTCACCATTTTGCTCAACCGAATGAAATACAAGAGGGGGTGGGTCCACGAAATAAATGAAGATTTTAACGTTTTTATGAGATCCAAAAGAGAAAAACCATTCAAAGCGCTCCGGGACTAACTCCAAATAAAGGTTTTATGACCGTCTCCTTAAATGGAAATATAAACAGTCTCACCCTTCCGACGCCGTCCCAGACTTTATCACCAGTGGAAAAATATCCAAGGCATAGCTTTCATTCTCTCACAAAAAACGTTTCCAATTCCTCCCGTAATTTAATAACACCCGATCGGGCCCATTTGCCCTTCTTTTCTACTTGGGGGCGCTCTGCACCTACATCATCTCCCCGGTCTCTTCCTTTCACTCCTGGGTCCAGAAAAAGAATTCTCGCAGTACGGTCACTGCATCCCAATGCCCGTGGGGATCAGGGCGCGAGAATGATCCCACCACCTTAACAAGGGAAAGGACCAAGATCCTCGCAACACAGAAATAAGTCATCCCCCGTTTATGTATCTGGGCACGTGATACGCTACTCCAACCTTCTAAACATTTTATGCTGGTTATTTTGCTGTGGGCTTTTGCATTGCGCACAAGCATAAACTTTTATCATGAAAAAACTATGTTTTGATTGTTATGGTACATAGGATATTATATATTATTAATCTTGAAAAAACGTAAAAGGGTAACTAACTTTATGAAATGCTTAACAAAGTATTGTTTAACTTTCAGTATTACAGGTTTAATTAACATTCTATGCATGTGAGACTGCCTGAATAGGAGTAGTAGCTATAAGCATCAGCAAATGATTGACCTATTCATTATTGGCAAGCAGATAGGTAACATGGAAGGTCATGGTAGCGAAATGTGTTGTGCTCTATGAACAAAGAATCCTGGGTTCAAATTCCAAGTGATGTCTTTGGTAGACCCCATTAGTTAATCGTTGTAAGATTTTTCTCCAATCAAATTTCATTTGAAACTAACCACAGATATAGCAAGGACTTTGTCCAAAGCAAGAGCTTAATCCTAAGCAAGAGCTTAACCCTGAGAAAGAGCTTTATCATACAGGCAGCTTTCTCCTGACTACCCTATAAATGTGTAAATTTCACTCTCCGTAAGGTTTAGTACACATTCAGTTCCAACTTCACCTATTGAAGCCAACATTTGGGTAGAATATTATGGCTATTGATTTGGATCCCTTGGATTAATTCGATGACGACTATCTAGTGTATCCTTTATATATTTTACCTAAAGGCACTGATCAACCGCATTTTCCTGTAAGGCTCAGGAAATTAGTTAAAATATCTTACAATTAAGTACATAAATTCGTGATAACTCCAAGATTCACGCAAATTTAGTTTCCGCATGGCAAAAATTAAAAAACAATGATGGTATTTAAGTCATAGGTAATCTTATTAGCGTGTTAAGAAGGAAAACGCACGGACGTTAGGATGAGTGCATACGTTGAATCACCTGGTCCCTTATTATTCATGAAATTAAAAGCGATTTACAACGACCCATTTTATAGTCAGCATACATGAATTCAATTGTACTCGTATATTTATAATTCATTCAGCAGTAAAATTTAGTATCGTAATCATTGTCATCATCAAAGTTTACCTTCCCAGATAAGGTTGATTGTCGACAGTCCATAGCATGCACTAAATATCGCTTGAACTAGTTTTTGTTTCTCATACACGATGTATTTTCTTTATTTGTCCTTTGTACCTTCTAACTTCGTTCATACCGTCTAAGAAGCCTATTCTTTACCTTCATCAACGCCACTCACCTCAAATTAAACCTTGTATTGCGACTTACGCACTTTCTCTCAATATGAAGATCAACGTTCCCTCGCAGCACCAGAGGCCCTAAAATACACAATTTCTGTGAGATTTATATTTATTTCTAATTGGAATTTACGATCGTTACACACTTTTTAAAACTCACCAGCCGAAAAATTTGGAACTAGATATGAAGAGAAAAAAATGCAGTCAATCTGAATTTTTGCACAGTCATTCCTCTTTGTGTCGTGAACGAGACGTAAAAAAATCACTAAATGGTCGGTGCAGCCTCCCAGATTTTTAAGCCATACAGAGTAACGTTACAAAAACTTGCGCGATAAACCCTAAAAATCGTACATTTTCTGAAATATAAGCCCGTGGCGAATCTAAATAAAGAGGAAACTTTCGGCCGAGCAACTAATGAAAGTGCTGACCTTTCCCGTATAAACTTTGCAATTTATTTTATTTGTAGTACTTGCAATATTTTGAAACTATTTCATAACCTAGCTAAAAACCCTCAAATGATGTTCACATCAGAGGAAAGGCTTCAGTGACCATTTATGTCCCACATATAGACCAAATCCGTGAAAAATGTCATTTATTCCTCTCTATTTAAATTCGGAAATTCTCAGCTACACGAGTAAAAACATGTGCTTTACCCTCTGAGGCAAAAAATATCATTATAGTAGAGACATCCTTATTTTGAATATTAGAACATCCTAATATTAATCACACAAAATGGTATTATGTTGTGAATTGTGTATTGAAATAGTAATGAAACAACATTACGTTATTTACTACCGAAAACCATCATTTAGTATTATCATTTAAGGATACTACGACTGATAATGTTTTCATTGCTTGGTTTACTCGCTCGTAATGTCCAGTTTAAACTGAAATGAAGCTGTTAGCACTGGTATACAAAAATTTGAAAGATAACAAGAGTAAGTATTCTCTTTTCAGAGTAAGTACAGTGATTCTGCAACTCTGAATTCCACATTTTGGTTGTGGTACGCATATGTATCGCTTGTGTCGTATTTTTTCAGGCTAGGACCAAGGTGCAGGAGCCGGAGACCAGCCCCAAGTATTTTACATGGTCAGCAACGCTCATTTGCACTTTAGAAAGCTATTGTCGGCAAAAGTCGTAATGCTTGACAAATTCTTTTTCCGTCTCCAGAAAACTGACCCTTATGACTCCTGTTTCTCCACCCTAAGTTGGACCGAACGGTTGGGACACGTTCGTAAATCTTTACGAGGCCATAATGCTTTTTATGAGCCTTGGTAATTTTATTTGTAGCTGTCATGAGACGCCGAGTAGGGCAAGCGGAAATCGCCATGTTGCGTATGGGAGGCCTTTCTTTTTATAATCGGATGAGAGGACAACGCGACACGGCTGATTTGTGGGGGCGAAAGGGGGAGGGGACACATCCGATTCCGCGTCCCTCAGGGGGATGGAGGACCTGCGGACAGAGCAAAAGCGACTAACCCCGTTATTCCACGCGAGATACATGCCAAACAGACCACTGTTCCACCACCCTGAAATGCACGCTGGAAAAAAATGAACAACGAAACGCGTGAGTTTATGCGATTGGGGCAGCCTACCTAGCTTAGCGGAGCGGAAAATGGCAGGGGGGTGACTGCAGCGCCAATGACACGTTGCGGAAATTCGAGTGAACGCGGTCAAGGAATATCAGAGTACCGCATAAAATCCGAGAGACTTTTAGGGATGCGCTCGTTTATCCCGATGTCCATTAGACAAAAGAAATTGTGGTGTGCATGCACGAAGCATTTAATTCCATTTCCTTCGTTTGTTTGAAAAATACGTAGATGTAGTTAGATGCCTGTTATTACTCCGATTTTCTAGGTCAACAATAAAGTACATAACTCGGAAATACGTTCCCTATTCTATCTTAGAGTATACACGAATGAGTTAATTTTCCAATTATATTGCCTCAATGCAGACTAGAATTTTCCCTCATTTCTAATCCTGTACTCACATTGAGTGTTCATTAAATAAGCAATTTTTTCTGTCAATTTTCTATCCGTGCGTTCATTTCGCACCAGCTCAAATACTCCGTTGCATATTCATTTTTGCAAATAAAGGTTTGAAGGGTAAATAACGCAATAAAACGGTCAATTGATCCAATTCTAAAATATACAATTATGCGTATTAAATTTACCAAATCAGTATGCAATGTATTAGAATTACGCAGAAAAAAATAAACATCTGATATATTGGGGGCATGTATTATTGAAAGGATATGGTGTTGCCCTCTCAAGGTTTTGGATTACATCCTGGAGTAGTGTATGGAATCAAATATTTGGTATGTGGATTTTTAAACTGGTCCTTATTCCTGGATACTTGCCACTGGATTAGTAATCGGGCCACTTACAGGCGAGCCACTTCATGCAACAATGTTCCATTTGAATAAATAGAATAATCTTTCGGAACAAAAAGGATTCGCTTGCTTCGTATCTGATCTCGGTAAAGTTAATTTATGGACACTAAACACTGTACATACGTATAAATAAATGACATGTGGCCAGAAATGTATTCATCAGAATGGCCTAATCCAGTGAAAAATAAGCGACCAAAGTCTTTTAACTGGGTTGAGAATGGTGGAAAATCAGCATGAATTGAAAAAAATGATCCATAAATTCTTATTCATTATGGCCTAAAAAACATTCCAACGTTCAAAATACTTTTAAATATCTAAAACAATTTAAATAACTTATTGCTCTAAGGTATTTAAAATGGTGTTGAAACGATTTCATTTTGCTAATTTCGCCATTTTCAAGCAACAAAAATGATAGTATATAATTTTGAATCTCTTTTCACTAATTCTGACCACCTAAATAAAAATTAGTTGTTATATATTGCAAACATTTCAAAATTAAATCTCAAAATTACCCGAAAAATATTACTGTAAATGTTATCAGTTTAGTCTCTAAAATATTCGATGGTTTTTTAATAAAATTAAAATCTATCTAATTCGTTGGCAGTCATTTTCTTTCGAATCATTATTTCTTTCGTTGTAAACGGAAACAATGCTAGCACAGCTCCTTGAGTGAGGTTTAAGATGCTGATTGGCAAGTTCCTTGAATTCAAAACAAATATAGGTGTATCAAAACATAAAAAAACCAGGTAAATTAGTCCTAGTGACAAGATATATTTACTGGCATAGGCTAGGGGCAATTTGAAAAGACAACCATTTTGAAAATTCGCCATGAACTGCTATAAGATACTTGGTCCTTAGATACCTGGTCCACTTCAAACTTCGTTCGTTCGCGAAAGGATTTTTTTAGATTCTGAACTCTGTGTATTTTGTGGTGTTTTTATATTTGTGAATCATTGGTAATCGGGGTAGAGAGGACTTCGATTAGTTAGTTGCTTCGTCATAAGGTTTTCTGTTATTTATGCCTGTCCATTTGGAGAATAAAGTTCGTTTCCCCGAATCCATTTATAAATTCTAAATTAAAAATATTTCTTTAGCCATAGAATCCATCTAAAAATAATTTCCGCATCTAAAAAGCGGACAATTACTCCTGGAAAGTAATCAGTCTCAAAAACGTTATTCAATTTTGGAAGCCATATATTATCTTCCTCATACTATACTCCGACTTACATCAGGATTCTATTTTGAGTGCATAAATTATCTTAGACAAGACAAGCCAACTACCGCACTATAGTTAACGTAAAATAGACGACGGAAAAATTAACTAATATTTGCGCAAATAATTTGAAAATTGCTTCGCTAATTGGATTCATTCATGTTTCCATTCTTTTAAGCGAGAATAATTGATAATTACTTCCAATTGTGCGAAATCGGGAACACTTAATACGACTTCCGCCCAACACAAGCAAATTTCCAAATGCAAGGAAAATTCGGAGGCTATGGGAAATAAATCAGCCACCCGCCAAATCTTCTTGAAATTTTATTCCACTGCCGCTCGGTGTTTCTAGGCATCTGGACACTATATTGTTAATCCATCAATCCGGCGTTAATTTGACGAAACATTTTTCAAAAATCATTGGGGTTTATTAGGGGCGTGGGCGCTCCCTCGGAAGAGATGGGATGGGCAATCCCAGGTTGAAAAATGGAAGCAAAGCGCATGGAAAGCCCTCCCCAGCGGTGCGTGAAATTATTCCCCGCTCCCAATTATCGTCCTCCTCCTTCGTACCAAAAGTCACGAACGAATAGAGTCACTCACACGCCTTCGAACACCCGCAAACCGAGTGTGGAGGGATCAAAAGCGGAGGGAAGGGGCAGAGCATAATATTTATCCCACCCCCTCGTTACCCCTCTCTCTCCCGCTCTTCCTACTTTCCCGCTTTCCCTCCATAAACCCTCAAGGGGTTCGTAATCCCCCACCCAATGAGAAACCGGCGTGGAAATAGTGTTGTCATCACGGGGACTCTCGCAGCCACACTCTTCTCCCCCCCCCAATCGTTTCCCGTTCCTCCGTATCCTGGAGGCGATGATCGCGGGGGTGAAGACGGGGGTCAAGAGCTGGTGGGGGATGAGGGCCGCTGTTTCCCCAAGAAAAAACTCCAGAAGTGGGATCGCCATCACGGGTGGAGGACGGATAATGGGGATGGGGTCACGATGTCGACAGAGATCCACGACTTGACCGGGGCAGAATTGGCAAAAACCTGGACATAATCCAAATATTTATCCATCCAAATCCACTCTTTTTTCAGGGTGAGGATACGGATCGTCTCTGTTCTAAAATATACAGAAGACAATGAACGACGATTTTTTTCCATCATTTAACGCTTTTTTTTAAGAAATGCCGTGCAAAAATAAGGAATAAATTCAGAAAGGTTCTCCTGGGAGTTTCTCAAGCGTCCTTCTCTGCCGGAAATAGGAATTTCGAACATCCCACTATGACTGCGTCCAATTGTACGTGAATAAATCTCGCCAGAGCCAGACAGGAATAGATTTTTATTGAAAAAATTCCTTCCAATTTATAGTGCTGCGTATCAAATCCAAATGAAGGTCTTTTTCTCTTCAAACATGGCGAGTACTAATGACAAAGATTATTTCCATATTATTATACCTGGATTAATCAAGGTAACTATTTTCTTTCATAATGAGTTCTTCCCTCCCAAGGATTACAACCTTGACGTGGTGGAAGGGTTTGTACGTTCTGATGACCCCTAGACTCGTGGGTCGCGGTGGTCTAGTGGGTAGAGCGTTGGACTACTGAGCGGAGGGTCCCGGGTTCGATTCCCGGCTTGCGTGTTCCGATGACCCCTAGAGCTGTGCTGGCGGGAGTAAATATAATCGCTCCTGGTAGGCTGAGCCATGGTCGACGGTTAGGAGTGAGAGGAAAGGTAGTTCGCGCAGTGTCTGTTCCTCAGTGAGGCGGCTGCAAATGCGTCGGACCCCAGTGGGGCGGCCATTAAGTGATGGTTCCACGTTAAAAACACTATTGAGAAAGAAAACGAAAAACCACCTTAATTATCATTCCTTAGATTTTAATGATGGACAGTAGAGAATATTAATCCTTGGCACCTACGGGACTCGGCCCAATCGGCCGGGTGTTCTGCCCGGCAGCGGGAGAGGCAAGTATTCCACTGTCGCCAAATTTCGAAAACCTTGCAACGGAAAATCGACAGCAGCAGTACAGAACACGCACACTAAAAAAAACCATATTAGGTTTAATTTTTGTGATTTAGACACCAAAAAAGGCGTAGGTATACATTAAAATAGAGAGAATTTCTGGGTAATCTATAGATAGTTAAATAAATCATGCTCATTTGAACGAAACAAATTTACCATTTTCATTCTTCTCGTTCCCTGTCACGACGACCTTTCATAACAAATGAATAAGGTGCCGAAAAAGGTGATTTTTACCAGGGACACAAACTTAAAGAGTAATTGAAAAGCTGAATTATCTCAATTATTTGAATATTATCTCAAAGAAGAACCTGTGATGACTCTTGAACATCCAAATTTTAACATCTGAGGATTCAGATATATTTGAACGCACAACTTAATCTATTCGGATAACTTCTCAACCGTGGAATGGAAAAATTATGCTACCAATACAGACTATATGATTGTCTTTTATGGATTCGGTACTTGAAATCTGAATGTGATAAAATCTCAATTCTTGCCAAGAAAAAATATGATGCATATGATTAATCTCCAAAACGTGGCATTTTAAAGCTAGACACCTCATAAACAAAGCAAATATCAAATGGAAAAATGAACGAAATATGCTAGGAATTAGTTGTTACTGAGCTGATGCTAAATAAAGCCCATAACATGGTATTTATCTAAGTGCCGTGCAAATAGAAAAAAACGTATAAAAATACTTGTACTCACCAAATCCTTAGTGATCACACCTCCGAAACAAGTCCACCTGACAAAAGAAAAGGCATAGTGTTAGACAGAGAGAGATAGAGGACGACGGACTTATCCGTCATAATACTATACATTGCTGCTGAATGTAGTCTGACCGGAGGCCAGTCACCATTACAAAGTTTGGCCAATCACCAACATTATGGTTTCATTGGATCAGATATGTGAAAATCAGTGTATTACGAAGCAGTAAATAAATGAAAAAATACTGATGAAATTGAAAATCATTCCCAAACATTTAATCTGGGCTCTTAATTAAGGATTCGCGTCAAAAATTACTGAAAATAGACAGAAAATCATTTATCAAGGATGAACGATTTTCTGCAGGGACATATTAGAAAAAATAACAATGCTAAAAAATAATACACACAAAAATTTGTTTAAAATATCCCTTAGTACGATTATTATTTAAATACAGGAATATGTTTGTCTTTTAAATATCGATGATTCATCCAAGAAACGATTAGACAAAGAACTCGAAAGAAGGGAAATCTATATACTAGTCATGTTTTCACACGATAGTTGGACTGCCCTAACTTATTATACCGGACTCGGGATTTGTCGGGCTCGTTTGGTAAATTTCGATCACATCAATTTCAAAGAAAATCTATTCCTCCATAAAAGTGTCCTCTAATAACCATTAAAAATCATTTAACTGAAGGGATGAGGATAGAAAATATATGCATTGAGTTTAGTTGAGAATTAAAAAAAAAATTAATGCATTAGTGTGTCAGTGAAAATTTTGTGATTCTCGGGACAAACAACTGATAGCGTGACAGAATCGGGTTCATGAATATTCATCTACACCTACACAATACCCAGCAGGTCACCAAAAGGGCGTGTGGCGGGTGACAACACTAGTGTTATCGTTAACGGTCTAATGGGTGTTGAACATGCGCTTCCCATGGCACACTAGGGAATCAAAGATCATATGGGGAACACAGATGCTCCCACGCTTCAATGTGTATGAGTCACGAGGAAGAATTACCGAAAACTATGCAATATTCTCTTTAAATAAACATTATTCGTAGAGCATCGAACGTTATGCCCCGGTTGCCTCACACGATCTTACAAAAATATTCAATAACAGAATACGTATATTCAAATCATGCTGTAGAACTGTAAAAAAGATAGGTTTATTAAATAAAATAAAATGCAGGATACAGATAACTATATACACTACCAATTCTAATTATCTTCTACGCGAATCCTGACATACTTTTTTAATCTAATGGTACGAGGAAAAAATACATTTTCAAACTATACGTTCCACTATAAATCTCCAAGATTTTATGTTGCTTAGCTGATTTACCATAGTAAATTGTGGCATATAGTATAATCTGTCTTTAACATCTTATGATTAGTAACCCACCTCAAATGTACGTGGAAAATTTAACCTGTGGACTAACCTACGGTCAACTAGTAGCCCCCATAATAATTACTCCAGTAGTGTCGTGACACTGCAACCTTGTTCATAAAAATTTTTCACATCCCTAGCTGCTCTGCGTTGCGCTCAATTTAGTTCCAAAATTAAGCTTATCTCATAAGGATCCCATACACCTGCAGCATTTTCAAGGTGGGTCCTAACTAGCCTGAAATAACAAACCCTTTCATTACAATTTATGTTATTTTCCCTGCCCCTTGTAGATGACGATTGAACGGTTGCCATCCACACGACTCAGGTACATGCATCATTTTATCTCCCTCCCACCAATGATGGAATTTCTCCCAACTTTGGAGCTCGCCTGTTATGCCTTCCAACGGGGTTTCCACGGGGGGACAAAGAACCCTGACATTATAAGGTTTGCCGGAAGCTTCGTCAAAAGTAATTGTCATCCTCTGGTCACTTAAGGACGGAACGTTAGTTTCCGCGGAGTATTGTCTAAAATCCTATTCATTGTAGCATCGGTTGCCAACTTCAAGAATACCGAATGATGATCGTATCCAAATAGGATCGTGACTATCTCTTCGGGCTTGAGGTGCAGCGAATCTAGAGAAAAGAGGTGGACCCCTACCTCCAAAGGGATAGGGGGCTTCGCCTTCTCGTCAACTTGCAAGGCGAGCATTTTTACGCGGCAAACAGAAATTTAAATAAATCAAATTCAACACGCTTGCATGGAGAAGGAAAGCGCACCAAAAGAAAAAACACTCCTAAGAGAGAAAGAAAACACTCCCTCCCCGCAACAAACACCCGGCGGATGCAAAACAAAAGTCTGAGATCTACACCAAGAGATGAGGACCGTCTTAAACCAGTAAATACAACGAAAGCAAGGCCTTTCCGGCGGAAGAAAGACAAGAGCCAAGCCTTACGCACGAAAAGATGGGAGTCAACCGATGCAGGAAAAGAATACAACTGAAAACGATTTTTGATGGAGTCCGTCAGTGCTGCTCCTAAAACCCCGGGGACCGAGGCCTCGGTCGCCGGGGAAAACAGACATACGCGAAAAGCAGGCACGTCAAAGCTATCGAGGAAATTTAATTTACACAGAGATCTGCGGGTCTGTTAAGTAACCAAGTGCCCCGATTCTTTGGGCAAGACATGGCGTTAGGGAGCTGTTTCACCCACCAAAGGAAAAATAGACAACACACAAGAGGAAAGAATAGTAGGTAAAGCAATCACACAAATGATAGGAAGGATCCATAAAGGATAAGAGGAGTCGTTTCGTGGCGCGCACAGCCAGGAGTAGAAGGCGAGTCACATTGGCCATTTTCATATTCAAACACGAAAACCCGCCACATACTCAATCCTATATTCAATATATCATATTCAACCCCATGGGAGTATCCTCTCGGTAAGTCTAAGATCTGTGGTTCGAGTTCCGGTCAAGGAATTATTTTTACGCTTGTCATCTGATTGATTTCACCTTTCCCTCCAGTTGTGATTTTGTCTTTTATGTGTTCCTATCCCTTTTCCCTATATCTGTATCCACGTGATTGAATGTGTTCGCCATGCGGCGGGTTTTCGTCTTTTATTATATACCGTATTTATTATTACTCGTATATTTTATTATTTCGTATACTTAACCATAAATCAAGACCAGAGAAAGGTGGCCAACCATGGCCTACCATAAGCCAGTAGTCTCGCAATCCGTACGAATTACGACCGTCGTAAATCTTCGCCCACGGAACTCAAAGATGAGAAGAGCGTTAAAGAATTGAACTGCGTTTAACATTATTCCCAACCATATTCAGGTGCTAATGGAATGAAACCATTAGCTATTAAGTCACTTCTCTTTGAAAAGAGAAGCACCGAACGATTATGGCAAGTTCATTTTCCTTGTCTCATTCTATGACCTATATTGTAAAGCGGTTTTTAGTGAAATCTTCAATACAAACTGTCCTTGAGCATGGATTTGAAATTGGTCATTTAAGCAAAAAGGAGGTAGCTTGAAGGCTCTCGATATGTTAATGTGAGGAATAACCAAAAAAGTGAAATGTAAGTAAACGTTAACAAAGGAAAAAGTTGCATACGTGGTAGGGTATGTGAGAAGACTGGTGGAAAAAACTGGATGGCGAGATACGAAGATCTGGTGTTGATAGACAGTGTGATGCTGAGGACAAAAGGAGATATAAGGTTTGGTAAGCGAGGCTCAGGGAAGAAAATAATAGGCACGTAAGATAGGATGCAGGGAATTAGGAAGTATATAGAGAAGAAAAATGATTAAATGCAATAATGAGTTTTATGTTATTTAACGTTGCACTTAGTAGGACTAAGAGATGCTGGATCATGTAGCGTCTTGAAATATAAACAGAATGCTCCATACGGTACATCACTGATGATGACACCACCTGCTCGATGGATGTCCATTAACTGCTAGTATCAAGTGCAACGTTACAGCTCATGGAAATATAAATGCATGCTATTCTTTCACACAGGAGGCCGCATTATGGTTTCCGTTGGTCGGAGGCGGAAATTTACTTAAGGGAATACTGATCAAATAAATTTCCATAATTTGAACAATGATTACGCTCTAATAATTGCATTTAACACCAACCAATCCTGTATGAATGTGGATGATGACACCGGAATTCAAGGCGTTTTTGAATACATGAATCGTTCTTCATTGAGTTAAAAGTAAAATAATTAAAAATAGATTTTTTTATTTTAACGGAAGATAAAAAAATAGCAAAACATGGATCGGGTTTGAGGAAATTTGAAAAAGAAAAGAGTCATGGGAAGGAAAATATTCCATGGACAACACTCATCGAGTTATGCAACTGTAAAGCCATAAAACGATGTTTTCAATTTTTTTTAAAAAAGCACCCCCTGCATATTTAACTAAATTTACAGATGATCTCTAAAATTAAAATGAATCCCGGAAATCCTAAAAACCTTTCATGTGAGAAATTTATGGTAAAATGTAATATATGACAACATTTTTTACATATCCACATTTTGATAATGATGCTTTCATATGGCAGGCATGAAACGTATCAATCAAGGAAATAAAGAAAAGGATGTTCAGCCAGCTATTCGCAGCGCTAAATTTAATGCACGAGGAATGAAACGGAAAGCTAATCCAGGCAATCGCTGCCCGGCCGTCCATGTCGACTTTCAAATTGATGGCGCCACATACACTGAGTGGGAGGGGGGGGGTGAGAGAAAATTGGATCCACAGAAAATTATGAAAATAATCGACCTCTACTGAAAATGTCCATTAGGTCTTAATTATAATTAGTATAAGCCAATTAAAAGATCTGCTCGAAAACTCGCCTTGTCATTAAAATGAAACGAGTGTTGGAAAAAACAGAACTTCCGCGCGATGAAGCCAAAGCATTTGAGCGCCAGAGGAGCGCAATGAAAAATGAAGCATAATCTGGCCTAATCCATTAATGTGAGTCGCAAATCAGTATTTTGAACAGGTTGAAACATATTTTATATTTGAAAAAATTTAAAACAAATTATCCTATTTGGGATCAGGACGAGGCAGCACTAGCAATGCGGCACAATTAATATTATTTTTAAAATTTCAGAGTTCATAACATCTGTTCATTCCCACCAGGATTACAAAAGGGATTGATAAGACCTAATACTCAAAGTAATTACGATCCGCTCTGGATTTCATCCTTTCCTTTTTTTATACTAGAAAATCAACTGGATCCCATTTCATTCCCATCTGCTTCTAGTTTTGAGTGATTTTGGTGATCGAACAGGTTAATAATGACCACATGATAATGCCTTTCCATTATACATTGATTTATCACACGGCTAATTTTAACGTACTACATCATCTTCAAGTACAAATCGCAGTCAAGTGTCGTTTAAAAAACTAATACTGTACGGAAAATTGACTGCAATTTGTGCCTAAAAATTATGTAGTACACTATCTTCAGTAGATCTTCTTTTTTGCTACGAGCTGTGGATGCTTTCTGAGTAGAATGTAAATATTGCCCATAATTTACGATTTTTATATAGATAGTTAATATTCATCCCAGAACGATAAAATATTAGCAAAAAACAGTTAAATAATGTTTTGAAAGGAATGTATAAATTTAAGAAAACACCTAACACATAAACGTTCAACACTGAAGTGCACACATTTCTTATGGAGCTCAAACGAGCATCGAGGGGTGAAAATACCTTTCAAAATATTATGCATATTTTTATATTTTAAAGTCACTTTTGACCTAATTTATATGCAACGGAGCATTTATCTGAAATCTGAACATGAGCTGAAATTGAACAACTGACATTGGACAACTAGGATCTATCAACCTTATTATTAGTTTGTAATCCTACTGATTTTTAGTGTTGAACGATTGTATGGAAGGCATAATATAGCTATCCTCTGAATTTTAACGAATTTCTTTCCTAATGCTAAATTCAATTAATTTCTTCCAAATATACTATTGTAGAATGATTTTGTGTTTCGATCGGTCCCCAAAATTTTCGCGAGTGCTCATGACCCGCTGGTGCAGAAATTCTCATTTTGTGTTAAAATACCAGCAAAATAGTTAGAGATTTCAGTCAATATGCTTAAAATGAAAAATGTTTGATGCCAAAAAAAAACAAGTTTGCATTATTTATGATATCTATGTGCTGTGTTTAATCATGAGTATGCTACAAAAGCACCCAGGAAGCACTTCTACATGCTTAGGATGAAGCAGTGGGAGGTGAAATAACTTTAGTCCTACCTACTCATGAACTTTCCAATAAAATCCATTTTGTTCTATATCTTAATGGAGCCTAATCATGAATAAATAAATAACTACATATGAATTCTTAGCCATATCACTAAAAGTCTCAATTACAAAAATTAACATATTTTTAACACCAAAAGCAGCAGTGTATTAAGGAGTTTATAATTCGATTTTTCCATAACTTTACGGTGTTTTAAATTGATTGATAAGGGAACTTGATGGGAAATTTAATTTATAGTTAAATTTGAAAAATATATGAGGCAAACACTGACTATATATACAAAGGTAAGCACTGACGACTAGATATTTATGAACAAAAATTGAATGGTGCCTTTATTGTTTAGTACTTTGTTCAAAATGTAATGAAAAGTCAGATTAAATCCGATAAGTATGAGGATTTTCAGATCACGTAAAGGAGCCCTAATTGTTGATTAGTAGGAAGATGGACTTTTAAATACGAACATAGTCTGAGAAAGGAGTTCTCTCCCCGGCCGCCCAAATTATCTCCCTATTAGAGGGATCGGGGCACAGTTCCGTCTTGGAATAGAACCCGGAGCCCCTTTACAATTTAAGCCTTTTCATGGCAACTGCAGGATTTTCTCAACGGAACATTCGCGTTTTCGCAGTTCCGTAACTAAGAAGCTTAGATCACATGCTCAGAAGTAAAAAATTGCTTTAAATCTCACGCCATGCACACCCTGAAGTTTGCATCTTCCTGAGACAGCCTCTTTTTGAGTTGCCGATCTCTGCGATCTTATTTCACAGTATTATTACAGGTAATATAGAAGCTAAGGTAACTTTTGGATGGACACAATCTACCAAACAATTCTCTTGTCTCTCCTAACAAAACAGTCCGACATCCTACTCTACAATAAACCACTCTTCATCTCTGTATATTTTCGTCCTCCCTTCAGTATTGGGTGAACTCAACTATCATCTACCTAACCGATCTGGTTTATTACTGTGCTTATGGTTATCTCACAGTATGTATGAAGTGAACTGTTAATATTAAATCCATATTTAAAATTATTGTCATATTTAATCCTTTTATTTGTTAAAGAGAAATATATACTGCTCATGAGTTGTCATCGTATATGCTTAATGCTGCTGTTGTTATCATATTTGCAAATTTTATGATGCATTAACCGAAGTTCAGGTTAGTATTTATTATGTACGAGTGAAACTAATGCACAAATGAATTCAATTGAAAATAATTTTTTCTTATTTCGCCCCTTATTACTAAAGAGAAATTATACGCTGATGATCCGTTTTCATCATGCATAAGCAATGTAGTTGTGACATTATTACTAAACTTATCAGAAGTATTCAGTTAGGTCATAGATTAAACTAAAATTAAATATAACGCGCATAATAATCCATATTAAAAATGTATGTTCCTTAAATTATCCTTTAATTAAAGAAACATATAATAAACAATGAAAAAATTTCTGAAAGTAAAGATCATTCGCCTTGACCGGAATTATTTTTACCCTCTGAAATTGTTGCATCGTAATGCACATATAAATGCACATTAAAAGTTACTCTCGCGGGATCTCGCGCAGTTTTTTGGAAAAAAAAATTATTTGTTATGCGTTATCATGAAACATGAGCCATTATTTTTTTCACTACCGCAGGCGTTCAAACGTTTTTATTCGCACATAATTTTATATCGCTCATAATTTAATAATAAACGGTTAAACCGTCATCTTGTGAGAATGGAAGGGATATTGGTATTAGGCAGCTCAAAAACCCTCCCGATAAACCCCCCCCACCTGCGACACTGGGTCCAATCGAAAGGAGAATTGGGATACTGCACAGCCCCAAGGATTTGAATTCGGAGATGTAACGGTTCTAGACGCAATTGAAAGTCCCAGATAAATCATCCATTTGCAGTACCGTTCCCGCGTTTCGACAGCTGCAGACTAAGGTACGCTCTCGGAGAACTCTAACCTACCATTTTACTACCTGCGATTTATTGAATTATCTTTGCAATTGCTATGATTAATGTAGGTTCATTCTGTAACAATCAGCAAAGCTCCCACTTTTAATCTATTTAGCAAACTTTGAGAAAACTTACTCATACCAATGCTCCCAATTTCATCGCTGCTTACAAATCCAGTACCATTCGACGCAAATACGTTTCCTTAAAAATTGTTCGTTTATTCATCATCATAAGTCATCGTACCCTGCATAGGCAAGAGTTCTCACATTAAGATTACAAATAAAAGTTATTACTACAAATTAAATTTGATTCTGTAGTACCTGCACTACTACGATAGACTCATTCGCTTTGTCGTAGAGAGAGAGGATATTTGTAACCATAGACTCCAATTTACAGTACGCGGAAATCAAATTACATCAAAAATAAGATAATGGGGCAATCAGTCACCCAAATGTTCATTCGGTGAAATTGATTGGTGGAGGCGTGCGCTGATACGTTACACGTAAACACTGCATGTCGCCCTTCACAACTCAGGGAAGGGTCATCACTTGATTTTGATGAGCGAATAAAAGTCGCTGAAGGAGAAAGCACGAGTACGAGATTTTCTTGACTTTAAAGGTGACCTAATCTGCTTAAGCAAGAGGAAAGTGACGAATTTTCGGAAACAGCTACAGATTTATTTTATTAGTCTCAATCGCACGAGAGATTCGGAGATCGTCATTGTAGAAAATGCGTTATCTCCCAGCAGTAGTTCCAAGGAACTATTTTTTCAGACCAAAGTAATTGTTTCTGATAACGTTCAACGTGGAAACGATTCATATTAATGAGGCGCCCAAATTGCACTACATCTTGCCGCTGATTTGGTCCATAACAGTAATGATGAGGACCGGGTTTCCTCGGGATAGTAGGTTTCCGTCTCTGTGCTTTTAAAACGATGTACTTTGGACTTTCTCTTACCAATACACTGAGGCGTGGTTCTAATACACCGCCTCGGTTACACAGGGTTACCCTTGAATCTTTGTAATCGACACCAGAGTAGCATCAAGCTGACTTGATACAGTTCAGGACCCGTTTTTAATAAGAAATAAGAAACCATTTTCGCCATACCACTATAATGGATGTTAACCGCAAACATGAGCCCCATTAAGATAAAATCACTCTAAAATTAATTGTCTACTTTCTTTTACCTAATAAAATTTAGTACATATGATTTCTTTCAAAACAATAATGGGTAGAATAATGCTTAATAACCATCTTGTTCATTGCGTAGTTAT
Organism: Hetaerina titia; assembly: GCA_037158775.1. NCBI lineage: Eukaryota > Metazoa > Arthropoda > Insecta > Odonata > Calopterygidae > Hetaerina > Hetaerina titia. Next base: position 97,186,470 of record CM073771.1, on the reverse strand, counting down.
CAGCCAGACGAGTGCTTAAACAAAAGTTACTTTTACATTTAATTACTAAGCGGGAGTAGACCAAAAAAGATTAAATCAAAGGAAAATTTTTAAAATGCAGAATTTGATGAAGAATTTTCATTTGTTTTCTAAGTCTCGTTTCGGAAGACTTGGTAGACGAAGACATCTGGAATCTTCAAGAGGGAAGAGCGATGACATTCTTTGCCTACGGAATTTAATCATTGTATTAATTTTTTCTTTACATTTTTGGGTAAACCACCAATTTTTTCGTTACTTCGTCTGCAGACGGTGAATTGAGTGGATGAATTCATCATTAAATATATATTTTATTTTTAATTTTAAAATAATATTTTTCAAAATATTAACAACAGCGGAGGAGGCTATTTTGAGATTATTTGCGACCATCGCCAAATCAATCCCTTCTAGTATGGGAACCGAAACCGATGATTCAAATATAAATCTTCTATAAAGAGATCGCTTATATTTGTTGTGCCTTTTTTTCTCTGAATAATTAATATTTATCCGAATGCGTGCAATTCATCCACGACAAGGCCAAAATAGTGAAAATTGTGAAACCATACGCACTGAATATGGAATTTTAATATGTTTACTCACATTTTTTTTTTTATAATATTAAAAAGCTTTAACATTTTACAATAAATTGTAATGTAATTGGAACACATCAAACTTAGGTATTCATTTTTGATAAAGAGGGTGTATGGAAGCAATTATATATTCTGATAACAAGAGATCATCAAATATAATTTCATACTTTGAAAATCATAGAAAAATCGAAACTCCAGTGTCTTCGTCCATACGTACGACTCTTTCCATTAAGTTAAATGAACTCAAATACCGAGGATTGAGATTTACATAATATGCTGTTGAGTTCATTTGGTCTCGAAATTAACAGGAAGTTTGGATAATCATTATAATCTTAGAAAAATCCACAAGTTGACTCAACAGAGCCATTTTTAGGATGTAATTACACGGGATTAACAGCTTTAGTAAACGCTTTATTAACGCATGATAATACTCACTGAGAGAAATGACATATCGTAAACTAAATTAAATACTTTTGACGAACGTTTGACCCTGTGACCAGGGAAAGATTCATTCATCCCTTATCAATTGCTGAACTCTCAGGAGAAGAACGATTTCACGTGTTCCAGAGAGATGGAAGAGGACTGCTTCACACCCAGCCCTCCCTCCTCAGTACTTGCATGAAAATTGACTTTCAAAGCTTTCCGTGGGTCTCTACTATTTCACTTGAATACTTATTTGGCTCCGTTATATCCTTTCATTTTTTTTAACCTCGCGAAACAAATCTTCATGAAGTTTTGATAGCCTTGCTCCTAAAGCGTCTTCAGTCATCCAAAATTGGCGTAAGACCAAAATAATCGGGAACTAAATTAACCTATAACGTAAATATGTATTGAATATTAAAATTTTCTGTTATTTCATCGTTTTTTCTTCAAAATCAATACGTTATTCCCTAGTAAGTCTATGCACAAAGTACTTCATTTGGTAAAATCCAGATTTTCACCTCAATCAATTTCGCGATGGTATCATTCATTCATGCATGCATGAAAGGATAGACACATAATATCAAAAGCTTTCCCGTCGAGAGTTTCAATGCCTGTGTGAGCGCGAGGATGGATATGCCCAGGAATTGATTTCAGGATCCATTCGATTCGCCTCCCCACGCACCCTGTGACGGACGAAAAGCAAAGGCCGTCGGCGTAAAGATCGGAAGCGTGGAACACGGCGACCTGGGTGTCTCATTTCACCGCGAACAACAGTGAAAGGATATAACCCAGATGACCTTCAAGTGACAACTCCAGCGCGTCAGGAGTCCTCCCATTCGCGGGCCCGACCGACCCCGAAATCCCCTGCCCCCTCGCCTAGGGGAAAGAAGAGATAAGCTCGTCGCCTCGTCGCTATCTTTTCTTGAAAGTCTTCCAAGACCTTGTGCCCCCGGCCTTTCCACGTTAGTTTCAGGGAGGGGGAGGACGGCGGGCCGTTTTTCTCCGTCCAAGGACACGCACCAACCAACCACTCTCGCAGAGCAGAGAGAGCAATTCAAAGACAGAAAACATAACGGAAAACCATCCCCGCTGTCGGACTGAGTACTCTACGCACAGCTAATAATAGTATAATCAAGGATGCTGGATCCATCCGAGATGGAATTATTATGCATTTGCCGAAGTTCTCAATGTAAATCATCCCCATACCATATGACATGTGAAGAAGAACTCAAATGACAAAAACAAATTATTTCTTATCTTTCAAGGTCATGTTTTATGTAAAGAGATGTAGTATACTGAAGGAAGCCAAGTTTCTGGTTTAATCCCACTCCGTGCTTCCAAATTCTCTCGTGTGTAAAAGCACCTTCTTCCGTACACCCTGATGGTGACTTGTAGGATGCCATGTAGATGTAGATTCAATAGTGATGTGTGAGTATTTATACCTCTCTCATCATTTTAGTAGGACTCTGCCGACAAGAGTTAGGTTTTTGACAGATCTGTCACGAACTGTCAGGTAATTTTGTAGTTTTCCTTGAAACTAACGGAAAGCTCTCAACTCTTAGATCAGGTTAGCATGACGCCTAATTGCCCAGCATTATGCATTGCAATAAATAATTTTCCAGTGGTGCATATTTTCTGCCGTATACTCCTTTCATGTAGAGCAAAAGGGATTTTCTTTTATATAGCCCTCTCCACCACTTACTCAACCTTCTCCCCAATTTATATTTTTACAACCTGATGCTTTAATATTATTCTCCTCATCCTCTGTCCATTTTTCCTTCAATTTCATTCGGACTTATATTTTTAGACTTGATTAAACATTCAAGAGTTATGCTTTCTATTGTTTTAAGCTCAACTTTGTGGATGTTCATGTTCATTAAATAAGGAAACACAATGTATACATCCACTGTTCTTTATTATTGTACGACTAGTTTCAACGCTTAGGCGTCATCATCAGGTACCTGACTGAGCGTTGAAACTAGTCGTACAATAATAAAGTACAGTGGATGTATACATTGTGTTTCCTTATTTAATTCAAGAGTTAAATGCAAGAAACAAAACAAATTCTAACGAAAGAAGAGCCCTGCAAAAAAAATTCACTCTTGAGGGAAATTTATCAAACTAATAGCTGAAAAATCTGATAGTACATAAATTTTTATTGAACTTTTCAGTTTTAAACCAGAAATGAGTTTTCAGTAATGAGTCATCTAAAGTTACCGCTGAAATTACAAAAATTATGACGCAAATTGCATCTTTTCAGATTTAAATAAAAATTTCTGCGACAATTTACATGTAGAATTCCAAATTATCTCTGAACGCATCAAAGAATTATGTAAAAACCTTTCAATCAAGAGCGATCATGAATCATTTATTCACACACTTATTTGTTCAAATATTTAACTTTATATTAAACTTTACTCTATTTCTAAAAGTATTGTTAGAATTACTCGTGGTAATACTTGCATATATCTGACTCTTTTATTACGCCATCAGCAGTCGTTGCAAGTCCAGTTCGTTTACGGAAACGATGGAGGTAACACGAGACACTGCAATAAAATGATTCTTTCGCTCAAAGAACAAATCATTAGTCACGGCCTTTGTAACACTACGGGCTTATTGGATTCCGTTATTCCCCGTGGCTCAGCTAGGAGATGTTTTTAAACATTTAAAGAGGGAAGCCCAGCCATTTCAAAGGATGGGAGACCCGAAGCTGTAGTCACTGCTTCAAAGAAGTGGTAACACCTATATCTACACAAATTCTCCGCGATCTACCAAAGACGTGTGTGGTCGGAGGTACGGACACCAACTAGGTGGAAAAGATACGTGATGAGGGAGTGTTTTAGGAGAATAGGAAAGGGAAAAAAATCCACTTAAAATCCATGAAAAGGAGGTGAATGATGTTGCACACATATATACATGTTAGCGACACACTTACTAACAAACAAGTGCTCATTCCACTCACTAATGAGGTTTTCTGGTACATTAAAGGGGAGGGGATAAAAATGTACAGCAACCACTTATAAGAGTAATCGCTACCATACTGAGGCAGGTTATGTATAACTGGAATTCAAGAAGGGAAAGCAATTAATTAAGGGCGTATAACTTGAGCTCTCCACCTCTAACGCCATATGCAGGAAAAGGGGTGGTGGCCTGCTGATGGCAGATGACCGCGTGAGGTATCACTTCCAGGGAGATGGAGGATGGAAGGGAAAAGAGGGAGTTTTAAAGGACAATGAATAACGGCTGGAGAGTGTTTTAAACATACACAACGTCAGATGTTATTCCAGTCCTACTTGGTCATGCGGGAAGGGATTAGCAACATAAGATATCACCGTAAAACTCATGTATACTAGTGGAAAATTTATTCGCTAGACATCGGAGATGCCAAGGGACATTCCTTTTAGCTATCATCCTACAGTCATCATCCCGTGGGAAGGATTCTTGAGTCTTCTGGTTCTGGCATATCTTTCTCCGATTTTATATCATGATCCAAACGGGTAATATATGTTGAATTAAGATTAACTGACGAGGTTTTCGTATTCACGGATCCACACTGTTCTGAATATTTTAATTAAGTTCATCGTGCGTTAAATATTCTTTGAGCTAATGAGTCCCAACTTAGCTCTAGAAGAATATGAACGAATCTTTTCATTTTTTCGTAGCCTCAGTTGCTATTACGAGAGAATATATGTCGAGTAACGTTAAGCGTACCATCATAAATATTATATATCCATACAGTGCCACCCACACACTGGTAAGAGATATATTGTGAACGAGTCGTGTTTGCTCAAGATTGCGGGGATCATGAAAATATAACACACAATTAAAATTGTTGTTGGTGATAAAAAAAAAGAAAAAATCTTCATTAATTGGCCATTATATGTAAACCATTTTTCTTGAATTAATTTTTGTTCAATTTCTGATGGAAGACATTCTTATAGACTTATATAGACTAAATTATTAGGGGTCTAACCAATAATATGTAGAATAATTTTTTGCCGCAGACGCGAATGGCTGGAATAGAGAAACATTTTGTGGAAAAGGCGGTGAAAGATCTCGGGAAAGCAACGCTACCCGCGACAGTTGCCTGCGAGCCGTAACAGTGTGCAGTTTGCTGCTAGACTGGACCCCTGTTCGAGGTTGTGTCACATATCTGTGGAGGTGAGTAGTGGAACGAAAAACGATGGTAGAGAGAATAAACATCACTTCCTATATGAAGAACCCTGAAGGGCCTCACAGCAAAGCGAGGGGCATTCTAAGGCACTTAATGCTCCTTTAGTGCTCCATAGACGGATACAAAGGGGGATGAGAAAGAGGGTTAGTTATTCCCAACTATAGGATATCTTAAGTTTAGAAAAATGCCATTTCATTATCCCTACTGGGGGAGTTAAATTAAGTACTTCCTTCACAAGAGAACCAAAATCCAAATATTCAATATCATATCTGAACATTTTATTAAAAAATAATCTCAACAGTACGTTTTCCTAAGAAATATTTTTAAAATCGTCACTTTCAGGTCTTTATCCCTCTTAATACCATCCATCACTATAAGCACAATAATATTTCCTCCCATTTCATCATAAAACTTCTTACTTTAATCCTACTTGATAAATGAACCTTTAAAAAGAACCTTCCGGCGCACAGAAAATGTAGTCATCGCCCCAGGTTCCAAAACCAATTATATACTTTCTACTCAAAATATTTAAATTGTAAAACCTAATCAAGTCTACCGCTACCTTTTCTTCCGATTTCCGAAAAAATATATACTTATATAATATCACCTTTTATCCGTCTTTAACCTATGGCATTTTCTCTTTTTTCCAGATACATGATCTATCAATATCTTTCATGATCCAATTCAAGTTAGAAAACCTGATTTCCAGTGTCAAAGGGGGCATCCCGACTCTTCATAAATACGAACCAAGCGTCTAACTCCTCATTAGATTAGAAAGGATAATTTGAACTTCTGACCACCTCTTTTTAGACTGACTATAATAATATTTAATTTTAATAAATAATATTTCCTTAAGCCGTAAAGGGTTGTTTACACAATTGTAAAGGAAAATAGCAGGGAAGTATTAAGATTGATATTCCCTGGCGTCTGCAATAATTTATTCGCAAAACCTATTTGGTCTCTTCCTAGCTAACACGTAACTGATTAATGTACCCCAGAGCCGGTCCCTGGCGAGGGAAAATCTTAAATCCGTTAATCAATTTGGACTAACACCAGTGTGTCTCTGTATGTATTTGTGAGTTCCCGAATATGCACCCTGGCTTTAGGATTAATTTTCTTGCAAACCTATTCGGGAAACACTCCCCCCCTCCCGTGTAAATGTGAACCCCTTAACACTTTGTATGTTTATCTGATTACTGGCGATTGATTAATATTCCTCGTTAATAACCACACAAATCTCAATCTAAGTGATTAATGATATTTTTTAAATAAGGGTTTATATAAGGTCACCTTCGCTTGTAGGTTATATAACCAATAAATTCAATATATTGCATTGAATAAATGATCGATAGGTGTAGAAATAAATGTATTTTGGCTTTGATATGTGTACAGAATAATTTGATGCTCTCAGACAGTTTTACTGCACTTTACTTTATTAAAATACATGGATTGGATATCTCAGTTTTCGTATATTTCCTTGTAGCTGTTTTGTATAACTATGTGTTCGCATTCTTCTTTTGCTAAATCACCTTGTCTTTAATCCATGATTTTTTATTCTCTATTCTTCATACTATTTTCACTTATATATATATATATATATATATATATATATATATATATATATATATATATATATATAACTTTTGGACGGCACAATAGAACACAGAATAAAACAGATAACACGTAAAAGGACACTCACACGAAAGAGTATGAAAAACAACTTCCACGCTCCAAGAAATTGTGGGAGATGTCACTGTAGTAACTTTTAACGGAGTCATCCGCTAATATGCATTGAATTTCCATACTACTCAAAATCATGCAAATTAAAATATAATGCAATTAATACTATTTAAAGTGCATCACTATCTGCGGTAATTTGTCAAATTACGTTGAAATTTATAAGAAATTTAACACGAATTTAATTTAATATGAGCATTACGAATAATATTTTTGTTGGTACTTATTTCATTGTTGCACACAATTGCATCACGGGGAATTTACATCAAAGCTTTTTCTTTTGGATTCTTTTTTTAACTGAATAATTGTTTTCTATTATCTCTAGCATAGTTTATTATTCGTGTTTGTTTGGCGATCGTTCTTCCAGGAAAAAACTTATATTTACATTAAAGTTTGAAGATGACTTTCATCCCTAAAAGTAAATGATAATGTATGCAAATAGAAAGGATAAAATAAAATTATCATTAAAGCTTCAAAACATACTATTTTAGAAAAATGAGAGATAAACTGAAGAAGAGAAAATGTTAATCTTTATAAAATAAAGTCCGATAACAGAAAAATTCATCTGTTAGAGTACCTTAGATGAAAGAAAATTATGTATTACTATACTACATGTTAATATAGCATTGTAATACATTGTTAATATAAAACTATGTGTTTTCTAGTATGCACAGTTAAATTAACGTACATAGTAGCAAATTATTTAGTAAAAATAACACATTTTTGTTGGGAAGAAATAAAGAATATCATCATATCAAAATTACGAAATAGTAAAATCAACAGTGTACAGTATAATGAGAATTGATTATAATCATGGTCCGCGAATGTATTAGCCGGCAGTTACATTGGACAGCATGGGTTGGAGCATACATATATATCCTGTATTTTGTCGACTTTTGCACAGAAATCTATTTCCATAGCTTTCGAAAGCCTTAAGATTATGGAGAAAGTTGGAAAACGCAATACTAGATATTTTTCGCAAATATGACATGCCTTGTCTGGTATTGGTAGTTTCACGATGATTAGCTAAATGATAATCCATATTAATGAGTTCTTGTACCAGTGAAGTTGAATTCCTATGCCATGAGCATGCAGTTATTTTATTTTGAACAGTATGTCGTTCAGTATCTTAGGGCTGCACTGCTGGAAAAATAATGGAGTGATTGCTTTTATAACGTTTCATGCAAGAGAAACAAGGCATGCATATCAATGAAAAATTTATATGTAATAAATTATGTCATATAAAGTGGACAGTTAGTTAAGTTCAGTTTGTCAATGAGTCAACTTACAGCATTTCAATCCATTTTATCATATATTGCAAATAGGTTTTCGTGTAATTTACTGTTGTCTGATAGAGTTAAAGTCCTCCTAAGTCGATAGGACATGCCGCTCAGGATATCACAGAGTAGAAATATAATAACTAGTTCAAATATACAAGGAACGTAGCTACGTTCGTTAATCAATGAAACAAAAAATACCGAGTCCGTAAACTTGAAGTTTACGGTTAAGTTTATGGTCTCGACATTTTTTTATTTACAGAATAACTAGCACTTAACTTGTCGCTATTTCGGTGCATTATTTAATAATTTGTGGCCAAAAATATCTTATATTTTCAGGTATACATTGCCTCTCCTTGACGGAACTCTAGACTTTGACGGAACGACCAGGCACAGCAAGGCTTATTGGGATAATCCTTACATGCAGTGGCCTAATTATCCACTTCCAGTGTGCATGCAAATAATGATGCTGCTCTAATTGCTCCAATAATCCCTCGTGAATGCCAAATTTCGAAGGGGAAAAACGGAAGAGTCGGGAAGAACGATGAGTTTCCTGCATACTGAAATAACCTTCGGTGCAGCTATATTAACTTAACACCCACAACATTGAGTATACATTTCATGTGGTGGAATTGCTTACGTGTTCCTGCAGACCATGCATTTGTGATGGCAACAATATGGTAATTAGGTAGGAGCGCGGTGAACGTGATCTGGTGAATGGCATAATGCGAGAATAGGCTGAAAACTAATGCACACATGCTTGTAGAGCGCGAACAAAAGCAAATAGTAAGACCAGGCAAGAAGTATATCAAAGTACAATTTTTAAGTTTAAAAATCATATAATTATTTTTCAACATAGTCACCGTAAAGGCTAAAACATTTCTCCCAACGAGTAACAACTTCTTCTTCTGTCACTGAAAAACTCTTCCGACTTTTCTCGAATCCAGGACTTGATTCGTATTATAATATTCATCCGCTTCATATTAGCCGTTAATATGTATTGGTAAAGATTTGTAGATGCCAATACAAACTAGTGGTAACGCTGATACCTTCCGCTGATACCGCTGATGCATTAGTTTTCAATGTTCGTGGTCACTGGATATTCACGAGAATGTGGTCTAATACTATGTGCGTAGAAATATACTTGTTGCTAAGGTAAACGCACACATAATACTGTAAAAACTATTTTTAAGATCCAAACTTTAGCTTCCCTTTATTAGATTCAAATATCATTATTTTTTTAATAAAATTCATGTCGCGATTCTCTCTCTATTTACTATATGTTATTGCTCGTAGAGATAACGCATGAACGTTACGGCCCACACTATTTCGGTATGTTAAACCACAAAAAAAAAGAAAAGAAGGATAGAACCCGGTACAGATAGATACAAATATTCGTTTTCCCTTGGAAAATCAATTCAATATCATTATTACAAGAAACCGAAGTCATAATAGTAATATTATATACAATGGAATAACAAACGAATACAAAATCAAACGCTGCGTAAGCATCTGATACATTCGTACTAGCATGAGCTTGTGTCTGTTCTTCACAAGTATATGTATTTACGAATGTGTAATTTAAAATGTGTTTTGCATGAATATATTCGTCTGTGTGGGTGTGAATTGGAATTATTTTCTTTGTTTTGCATGTGGTTGCATTCTGTTTTACGGGTGATGACCTAACACCCCATGCCACACGCCCTTGCAGGGAATTTTGTAGATGTAATCCAGGTGTACAGCCGACAAGCTGGCATAAAGTACTTGGTGCTCCCTCCTCACTCTGCTTCACACCTTGTTAGTTGGTAACAGGGTATTTGTGTCGATGTAGAAGTTGACGAAGGTGTCAGAAATAATGCATATAATATATATTGGAGGAAATAATTGCACATGCACATGGATGATAACACATGATCTTAATGGGTGGCAATTGGACTGGGGTGGTTGGCAAAGGAAGAAAAGGAGTGAGGCATAAAAGTGTTCGAGCTCGTACTTTAGGTAAAGAGGATCATTGCGGGGAAGAACTATAAATATTTACCGGTGAAACAGCTGAATTAAGTATATCTAAGGCATGGTTTAAACTACTGGTAAACGTAAGTACACATAAACAATTTCTATACAGATACTAGACAATATCAGTTGGATTACATTATATTTAAACATAGTTCTAGGAATAGTGTGATCACAAAATGAACCTACAGAGATTACAGGAACATATGCAGGTTGAAATACGATGGTAGGCGAAGGGACAACAAGAGGAAGGTACGTAAAAGGGTGCGTATCGTTTAGGAGAAATGAATTAATAGGGGAGAAAACTACCGGGGAACTAGTTTAATTATAATAACGTCTGGTTTCAACGCCATGATAGACGTACCGACACTTGGAAAAATACTAGAAAATATAAATATATCAATTGTATTGTACTATGGTTAGGCTTATATTTAGGAATAACATGGTCAATTCATTAAGTTTACCGGGTGCAAAAATGTCATAGCAAACTATTCAGAAAGATAGAACCTTAAGGTAAAAATAAAACATTGTATGTTGCATTAAAAGCTATTTTCATGCCCGCGTACAAGTGGTAGTCATTGTTGTTGGTTTTATCTAATACAGTCGAAGTCACATTATGTATTCCCGTCACACGTACATGAGTTTCATGATTATTTCCATTAATATAGCTAATACTATTTAGATTTTGTTCAATCCGAGAAATACCAACTTTCCTGAAGGATTCTTAATACTTTTCATGCACTCCAAATCATCATCATCAACATCCTTTAATTTTTTTTATCATTTCTACGGTCCTTCATGCAGACCAAATTTCCTGTGCTCGTCCTTTCTCTATCTTTCTTCCGCAAACTTTTGCCTTATTTAACACCTTTCAACATTCCGCTACCTCTCCTTCGTCCTCCTTTTCCGTCGTCCTTCTCCTCCTTTTCCGAATTTCAAATGGCATCGGTCTTTCTACCCTCCCCCCTCTCTTTCTCACCGCATGTAAATCTCCGTCGTTTCTCTTCTTCTCCGTCCAAATTATTTCTATCATTCTTTTCCACTCCCAATTCTCAAAACCCTTTTCAGTTTGACTCGCCCTTTTGCCTTCAAGGCCAGATATCGAAACCTTGCGTCTCATTGTTCTACGTTAAATTATTTTACTGTTTTCGCGATGTTGAATGGACCGTATAACGGAATGGGACTAATGATGCTAATCCTTAGGATCGGTATTATTTCTATAGCGTCATCATTGTTCAATGCTGCTAACCGATGCCATTTACACTCTCATCGCATGCTTCATACTGGTGGTACTTCTTTTTCCGGCGGCTTAGCGGAATGAAAACTAACAAAGCGCAGTCTCACGGAACGAACGCCGACGAGTGGGAGGAAGTCACGCAGAAGAGAACAGAAAAGAGAAGAGACATCCTGTTTCCGCAAAAATCAAGGAACAACCACTAATGGTGAATGAGGTAAATACTTTAAAATAAAATCTTAATGCTTCAGAAACACCATTTTTGATTTTAACGAGTTTTCCAGTGCATGCCACCAGTGACCGCCACATACCGAAAATATCACCAGCACAATAAGAGAAATAGAAGTACTTATGGGCATTCAAAACAAATGAATGAGAGGGGATAAATAAATGAATTGTGACAGTCTTCAAAACATATCATATTGCTAACGCGATCAGCGCTGCGTGGTTTCCAAATAAATACAATAAAATATTCGTGTATATAAAATCTTCTTCACGCACATCCCAAGAACGAGATAAAAACATACGAGATATTAAGTGAAACATTGTCGATAGAGGATATTTTTAAGCCAATAAGTACGGAAGAAAAAATGTTCAAGAAGGCATATACTAGAACTTCAGTCCGTTCATAAAAATACTCACCAAGAAAATATTGGGGTTCATGAAAGATGACAATTATTCGATTACGAGATGTGTTCTTAACCTCTCGAAATTATCTGGAATCAAATGAAGTAATTAAAAATGGTCTGAGTGGAAGCCGCTTGAGAAGTTGGATCGTTTCCACCCTATAATGTTTCCAGCAGATGAGAAGCAATGTTAGCGAAAGGACTAAACCTGAGTCCTGGATAAAATACCTGGATACAGGAGTCCTGTAATTTGCTTCCTCGTCAATTGACCTCGAGAGTTAAATTAATCAAAAGTTTAGATTTTTTCGCCAAAAATGGTTCCATTACGATAAACGCAGTAATTAATTTGATGATCTTCAAGGTTGATTTCGAGCGCAACCGTACAAAATTGTTGGTAATAAGATTTAAGCTTTCGTAAGAAAAACTCATCCAATTCACTCCAATTCCCTACAATAAGAGTTCCAATTTTACACCAGTGTAATTTGATTTTAAGCTATTCCGTAACCACGTTACTAATCCCGTAATTAGTCATTAAAATTAAACAGCATAAAACCAATACGTGCCTATTAAAGGCAAACTGTCAACCTTCACCATACAATACCGCAACTGAGATACGAAAGACGCTGAGCCTTTTTCTCGGATCGATTAATCAACTAATCCCCATTACGTCTTGTATAACAGTAATAATAGTAAGAAAATGTATGCTTCAAATTTAGTTTTAATTCCATCATGCTTACTGACCAAATGACTGCCTTTGTGTCCTTGCGAGAGTATACGGTGGTCATTTATATTTATTTGTTCAATTTGACGCATCATGGGAAATGATCCACTGTAACCCTTAATCACATAATCTGTATTCCTCGTATAAGAATTACGAGGTCTACACTATGAATAAATTTCGAGATGTACGTGACGCATGTGTGTCCATGAAAAAACTGAAAAATTCTCGTGTAATCAGGACAGAATTTAGAAATATAGAAGTTAAAATTTTCCCGTACACTGCTGTATCAAGGAAATCACGCACATACTCAAATGTAAATGTGGATTCAAACTATGAATCGATTTTTCTCATCAA